>OZ020538.1:18547312-18576747 GCA_963971435.1 Lasius platythorax
GATCTATGAGTTCCGTACAGATATGCTTATTTGCTTTTCAAGAAGCTTACCTGTTATAACAGGTATTAGGCAATGCTGAAGACTACCATACTACCATATACATATATTGCTCTTTCAACATATTCGCATTCAAGCTATCCAGATACATGTGCTGTCCATTCTCAGCTAAAAAACATAACACAAATAGAGAGATCAACCAATTTAAATTAAACTTAATAATAAATACTGTGAAAACTTACAATTTCTTCAATTGTCAATCCATAAGAATATTAGCGTTGGTCAAAATAATAAGGAATAATCTGCGCTTGCAGTCACAACAAACCGCTTGCAGTCGCAACAAACTGACAGCTATATCAATATATATAAAGATAGATAATGTGTACGACGTATGTGATAGATGTGTGTAGGGTGGTCCTTATTTATATATAGGAATTTTTTTTTTAATTTAAATAGCAGGACCCCCCAGTTATTTTCCATTATAGAACGGGATGAACCAAAGTTTCAGATCTATCGGATAGTATTAACCCGTGCCCCATCGGGTTTAAATTTGAAAAAACTGTCTTTTAAATTAAATTAAATCTTTTAATATTGGCAAGGAGATAAGGAGAGTATTACAATATCATATTTTTCATCAAAGAATCTTTTTTAAAAGATTTTCTTTCCCCCTCAATCTTTTATAAAAGATATGACGAATTTCTCTTTCTGTCTTTCTTTATATGTCAAAGAGAATATGATAGTGTAAAACCCCCCTTACCAATTTTTATTTTATTTTATCATGTGTACTGTTCAGTCGACTTTCCATGCAATAAAACCAATGAAGAGTACACAGGATGAACGATATAAGTCCAATTTTTTTTTTAAACGAGTTATGATACTTGTACAATTATTTTGAACTTTGGGTCCCATAGGGCACGGGTTAATATTGTCTGATTGGTCCCAAATTTTACAAGGAATAGTTATTTATATAAAGGAACAAATTTAGGGGGTTCTGCATAAAAATATGTCAAGTTCGAAAATAAGGACCACCCTAGATACATATTTAATGTATGCCATACTATTTTATTAGTTAATCGTCGTCCTATCGGACCATTAATTTTAACTTTTTTAGAAATTAGTAATTAAAATATCAAAATTCATGCTATAGTAGACATTACCACAGTATATATACAGTAGCGCAACTCCCTGTCGGCACCTTTGATGTCAGTGTTGGCCAAAACGGAGTGCGCTTGCGCGAAATAAGTAAGTTGACCTAACACCATCTGAATTTTTCTCTCGTTTACTCTCTTGTTTTTCATTCTTTCTCTAACTCATTGATACATGTAACAATAAATAATAACCCAAAATAATGTATTTTAATGAAAAATATATAGAGATAAATTGTTAATAATATATTCAAAGAAGGAAAAAATATAAAAATAAAAAATATAACTATAATTAATTATGCTATATACAATATAATACATGTATAATACATGTATTATATACTTCACTTGCATACTTGCATACTTCACTTTAATGAAGTAAACCAATATTTTTTTAAAATTAACAAAATAGTTTGTATTATTAAATAACAAAAAAACTACAAGTTTCTTGCACATAACATATAAAGAAACAGTCTTTAGTATTATATAACGTAAAGAAACATCTTTAATATTACATAACATATAAAATATTAATCTTTAGTACTATATAACATAGTAAGAAACAACATATAAAGAAACAGTCTTTAGTATCACATAATGTGATTTAGTAATCACATAATAAAATAGTAAAATATTTGTAAATATTTAGAACATTTTCAAATTACATAAAGCATTTCAAAATAAAGTAAAAAAAGTATGCTGTTTCTATTCACTATCTGAATCAATTGTATCACTGTTTGTTGAACATATTTTTATAAAGTTACGTAATACTTCCAGTTTTCCTCTATGTCTTCTTCAGGGCTGGGTAAAATGCTTTTCGAATTGCATTTAAAATGTCAAATGTGAAATACTTTAAAAAATGTATTTCAAATGCAAAATGTATAAAATGGGTTTTTCGAATCCATTTTAAATGTAAATGAGTAAATAGGTATTTTTAATGGTTTTTAAATGCAAAATGATTTTTCCTAGTATATGCAGTTTATTTAGGTATTCATACATTTTAGTTTTATTTGATAAACACGCTGTTTAATTTGAGCAGCAATTGTCTTTCAAAGGTATCATCGTGCATGCTTCGACGATTGGGGCGCATAATCATACCTCCATATGAAAATAAGCGTTCTACTGGCGCAGACGACGGGAGCGCAGTATTATAATTTATAAAAATTTCTTTAATCGTAGGAAATGCATTAAGCGAGTCCAAACATGTGTCTTCATTTTGCAAATACTGCAAGCATTGCAGTTCAATCGTATTTTTAACGGAGGTGTTTGCAACACTTTCATCCGAAGATGATCCCCCTTCAAAGGCAAAAAAGCTTTCACTGCGTGTGGCTTCGGATACATTTATCGAATCATTTCGAGTTTTTGACACATGAGTTAGTAAAGATTCAGCTTCATTAACAAGCAATTCTTTGACATCATTTTTTCTTTCTTTTGGTACCCAACGTAACTTAAAGAACGGATGGCTAACAGCTGCTAAAATAGCATCGTTTACTTGATAGGAAAAGTCAAAGTAATCACTAAATCTTTTGTTTAAGCCCTCTAACAGCACGACTACTAATTTTGCACAGTATTTTAAATGCCGGAGTTGTAGCTTTTGCAACTTTTTTTGCGTTTGCAGCAGAACTGGTAAAAGTTCGCCATAAAAACAATTTTTTTCGCCTTGTAGCCTATCTAAAGCTTCCGCGATTGGTTTGACGCATTCAATGTATTCTGCTAAGAATTCCAAGTCAGTGTCCTTGAATTTTGGCAGTTCAAGTGCATCGCAAACACTACCAAGGAATTGTTTGATTGTAATAAGGTCATTTAAGCAATCGAAGGTTGAGTTCCAACGAGTGATACAGGGTGATGATGAGGCCTTTCCTGTAATAGCGACATATGTCTCAGCAGCTTTAGGAGATCGAGATGTTAAATTCCATATGGCAGAGCATTTTCCAAAGGCAGAATGATGGGAACGAGTATAGCTCCCTCCACTGTTTCCAGATACGGACCCTGTTAATGCGGCTTTGATGTCCACTGTGGCTAACAGATTTAGTGTATGACTCACACAGCGCTGATGTACAGGTAGAAATATCTCGGATATGGAACCGGAGTCACCCGCAATTCCCTCAGTGGCCTCAGTTATGCCTTGTATAACGAAATCATTGTCTGAATCATCATGTCGTTGTTATCCAAATCGATTGTTTGATTGTTCTGGCTGAACATCGAAAAGGTTTTCACCATGTTTGACGCATTGTCCGTTGTTATTTTTACAATTTTTTTTGCGTCAAGTTTAAATTCACAATGTATATCGTGAATCATTTCAGCAATCTTGTCATAAGAGTGCCTATCCTTAAACCTGCGACAAGCCAAAGCCGCACTTTCCCTCTGAAAACTTGCGTTTATCTGTGGAAAAAACATACATTTAAATATAACGATATTAACGAATTAATAAAAACTCGTTACACGAAAAAATTTTGCTTGTTCTTCTCTGTATCTAATCCACAAAGTCATATATAATGATACAAAATGATAAATATAATTTCTAATAACACTTCATCTTCAGTTAAAATTTGAATACAACAGATCGAAGTATTGCCAAATAACTGCCGATACAACAAATTTCATAAAACTTCATGAAAGAACCAGTACTCCTAACATAACAAATCAAACGTAGCTTTCAGTTTGCATTATGCATTATTATAGGTAAAGATAATAGGTATATACCTTACCCAGTGAGCAGTTATCCCAAGGCAACTTCTTTTCGATGACGACCAAATATCAGCTGTAGTACATACGTACTTAGTCCGTTCCAAAGTTTCTGTCAGATGCTGTAGCATGGCTGTGTACTTGGTATCTACCTTTGACCGTAACGTCTTTCTTGTCATTATGGTATTTAGAATTGATATAACAGAATTTGTCAGCTTATTGATACCTGAGAGATTAATTCATCAACAATATTAATAAAAATAATAATATATACCCCAACAACAATATAAATTAGATTAATTCATTACTGAAAAATGAACATGTGAATAAATTAATGAATGCAGAATGCATTAATGAATAATCGGGTTAAGCGCTATATTACCACATATAAGGTTTTTAAACGCCTGATGTTCTAAAATATCCATTGGAGACATTGTCTCCACAACGAAGGAAGTGATGAGATCATCTGCAACTTGTTGACTATTGCGAGAAAATGCGCTGCTCACGCTCAGAGAAAACTGCCGCTGCTTCTTCTGCGTTGTAGTTGTAGTAATGCCAGGTTGTACATTAGTATTATCGATGTTATAAGGTCTTTTTTATGGATTCTTGGACTACTTATTTTTATATTCCTTATATCCCTGTATGGAGTGACCTTTCGTCTGCATACAAAAAAAACCATACTTTTACTTTTAATAGTTAACAGACCCGCAGATTAATATATACTTTGTATTAGATCAACATAAAAACTTATTGACCTATAACCTAGACCTATATACATATATATATTATATATATATTATATATATATTTATATATAATATAAATATATATATAAATAAATATATATATATAATGTTAATAATATTTAAAAAATTATGCTAAATGATGCAAAAATGCTTACCTTCAAGTGGTTCAAAAAATTCGTGGTTGAACCATTTCGACCTTTTATTCTACGCTTACATGTTGTACATTCTCCTTGTACATTTTCGGATTCGGTCCGAATGATCTTGAAAAATGTTCCATCTAATATTAGAGGTATTGTTTTATTACCGATGTTATTATCCTCTTGATTGCTTGCCATTTTCAATTTTTAACTGCAAAATTGCGGACACACGCACACCACACTACACTGAATACACAGCCGATACAATGAGGTTACGTCCACGGGGACTTCCCGCACGTCGGAAAGCGGGAAGTCCCCGTGCGCCACGGAACTTGGTTCCTCTTATGCGCTTAGAAAAACCATTTACTCATTTTACAAATGATTAAATGTATAGATATTTCCATTTCAAATGTAAAATGGAAATGATTTTCTAAAAAAGCATTTTAAATGGAAAATGCAAAATGCCATTTCCATTTTAAATACATATTTAATCAATATATAGAACCATTTCAAATGTTACCCAGCCCTGGTCTTCTTTCCATTTTCCTCTTTTTATCTTTTTAAATGTGTAATAAAGTCTCACTTATAAACATTTTTTTCGTTGCCTTTTGCACTGTACAATTCATTGTTATGTTTTCTTTATGCTTTTCAATTATTTTCCCAGGACCTTGCAATACCTCAGGTTCTAAACTGTCATCTATTGCCTTTATCTTGTTTATTTCTTCTTCAAATTCTACTCTTGTGTGTTTTGCACCTGATTGTTGATTGCTTCTTACAGATTGAATTTTACGTTTTAAAATAGTCTTATAACGATTCTCACATTGCACACTGCTTCGTATAATATTTAGTTCTGTTGAGATATCATTAGATATTTGTATCCACATTGATTTTTTACATTTAAACTGTTTCATAGGCCCAATTAAAGGTAAATATTGCTCATATTTATCTAATAATAAGCGTGTACTTTCATCACACCAAGCAGTTGATTCGTTTTTATCTTTACTGGCATCCATGTTTTTCTTTTGAAAATCTGTAATTCACAATAGAAAGTATAAAATATAACATACTTGAAGCTATAATTATACAAAAATATATATTACACAATATGCAATGAAAATATTATAAGTGCACGCAAATTCAATTTTTATAAAAAATCTACAAATTGAGTAAAATGTTATGTAAAATGTTAAGTAAAATGTGTTATAAACATAGTAATATACATATATTAATAATTTATTTTAAATTGATTAACAATGTAAAAATCTTAAATTGTCTATATTTCTGCTTATTGTACATACCTTGTAATGTTTCACTTTTGTAAAGAGAAAGTTTTTATATGCCGTATTATAAAACAATTACGGATAATATATAATACTAATCGGAAGTCTTGGTTAGTTTCTGGTTAGTCAAGTTTTGCATATTGCACAGTAGGCACTGAAGGAGTTACTAAATGCACTACGTTGGATCCTGTGCCTGTAATCGCTCCCAGGTCAGTGCAGTGACCGCACTCGGGTCAGTATAAAACACTAATCTCTATACTACACTGGATGGCGTATTCCAATGAGCATTTTGTGCCGATTAGAAGCCATGTTGCTTGTAGTACTTTTGTCAAATTCAATATGTTCATGCCACTGATCAGTGGTTCGTGCGCTTGCTTCACTCGTTCGTGTGACTTGCTTCACTCGTGTTGTTTGACAGTTGACAGTTTGACACAGTTTATGACAAATTAAATTAACTTTATAAATTTATATTCTAATATATATTTTGCATATAAACAAACGTTTAATATAATTATAATAATAAAAATAGATCTAAAAACGGCAATAGAAGCCAGCGCGGTAATTGAGGCGCAAATATAATTTTTATTAATAAGTACAATCGATGATGTTTAAGGAATAATATAAATTACAAAGTTGATCGGGAAAAAACAAAACGAACGTTTCGGTCTCCTTTTTTGAGACCTTTTTCAGCGCATTAATAAATGATACTTAAATTAAATTAAACATAGAGCAGAGTCAGTGAAAAAGTCATAGTAAAACCGGGACGTTACAATACAAGTCAAAAAAATCATAAAAATATCACGTCTATTTGTACGCAAAAAATAACGAACGCATATATTTTAAAGTCAGATCGTCCGGAATTGATGTTCGTCATCTCCAGGGAATGCTCCTTCCAAGAAAAAATATGTAATTTGCAAATAGCTACTACATATTTTTTCTTAAAAACAACTATGTATTTTCTTTACACCAATTGATTTCTCTCATTATTTTGTGCGTAAAAGTATTGAGGTAAGATCATCGAAAAATGAATATTTGACGAGATCTTTCATAGTTTATGTAAAATTATGCCAAATTAAAGTATAAAATATCTCGTAAACTAGTCACTTTTTGGCCATCCTACCCTTATAACTTTTTATGTCAAAAATTGCGAGGAATCTATTTATATAAAAAAATTAGGCTAGTTCCATTTAAAAAAACAAAAATCACCTTAAAATCTTCGAAGCGCCTCCACCCACAAAAAAGTTATTACCAGCATATTATGGCTCTCTCGATACCGTACAATTTACCTAATTACAATATTTTCGTATCTCTAAAAATAGCGAAGATATTCGAGGTGGACAGAGTTATTGCCTCAACCTGTATATATGTATATTCTCATACAGTCCTAAACTTTAATTCAATGGAAAAGATTAAGGCGTAAGAAAGATGTCGATCACGGGCACGACGATCGGTGCTCGATAACGAGAGGAATTACATAGGGTGATGATTTGGAAACTGTCGATCGAGGGCACGACAATCAATGCTCGATAATGAGAGGAATTTCGGGAAATTGGTATAGAGTGTCGCTTAGGGCATAAAAAATGCTCGGTGACGGGGTGAATGAGGAATGGACCACGTCTGAGTAACAATAGGAGTATTAATGCTATATAAAAATCTAAATATCGTCTAAAAATCTAAATATCTAGTATTGATACGTGGATTTTGGATAGTAAGGTTGCTGATTATAACGATAGTTATAATTTAAGATGACTGACATGAAAGACTGTCAGCAACATGCCAGTGCTTGACAGGGGTTTTGATTTTATTATTTTAAGGATAAGAATATCGCCAAAAGCATGCAAGATGCTGGGCGACAATGGAATAAAAATATGGTAAAGGATTAAAGATTGTTAAGAGAATGTCAGTCAATTACGTGTAATGACATAAGTTCAAGTTCGTTGTAAAATTGTTAGTTCAAGATAGAGACACTGTAATCAGAGACTGGCCACAACCCATGTCCGCCATGTTTCGGCTAAATCCTACGAGAGGGAAAGAAATATACACTATTTCACTCTAACCTCTAATGACGTGTGGTGGGACGTCACATGTGACATCACGACCGATATTTATAAAGTTCTAATTGTGATTGATTGCAAAATGAGTGGATGTTTAGCATCATTTTGTAATAATTCCTCCAAAAAAGGTTATATTATGAAAGTTTTCCCAAAAAATCCAGAACGTCGAGCTTCATGGCTTCAAAATGTTGTTCGCGAAAATTGGGTACTAACGGATAATTCCTATCTTTGTGAGGTAAAACTATTTTTATGTAATAATAATGATTGAATTGTAAAATTTAAATTATTTTTATTATAGGTACACTTTAGTCCAGAAATGTGGGAACGAAGAGCCGATCATAAACGAAAATTGAATCCAAATGCAGTGCCAACAATATTTGAATTTTTTATTAAAGAAAAAGTAAGGGAAAATGAAAGAGAGGTGTCACAAGCCAACCAAAAGTAATTTGAAGATATTTTAATGTGCAAAATGATTTTTTAGATTATAAATGATATTTCCGAGTCTAGTACATTAGCCGCATATGTTTCATCTACAATAGAACCTGACAAACAAAAAGAAGATAATGAAACAATGGTTAATGTTCAAAACAAAGACTATCAGGTTAGTATTGAAGTAATAAAACTATATTAAAAACAAAATATATTTGAAGAAGATATTTTAATGTGCAAAATGATTTTTTTAGACTATAAATGATATTTCCGAGCCTAGTACATTAGCCGCATATGTTTCATCTACAGTAGAACCTGACAAACAAAAAGAAGATAATGAAACAAATAATGTTCAAAACAAAGACTATCAGGTTAGTATTGAAGTAATAAAACTATATTAAAAATAAAATATATTTGAAAATATTTTAATGTGCAAAATGATTTTTTTAGATTCTAAATGATATTTCCGAGCCTAGTACATCAGCCGCATATATTTCATCTGTAGATAAATCTGATAAAGAAAAGAAATGTCGACAAGGAAGATTAGAAGAGATTATTCGAAGACAACAATTGTCCTTGATCAAAATGCGAAGAAAAATGAAAGCTCTAAGAAATACAGTACAGACGCTGAAAAGTAAAGTTAATAACGATAAATACAGAAAGGCTTTAAGTTCAATTTTTACTAAAGATCAAATTGAAGTTCTGTTTACTAAAAGACGATCTGTTCGAAATTGGTTAAATGAGACAATTAAACGTGCATTACAATTTAAATTTGTTTGTGGAGCTAACGGATATGAAGAACTTACTCGCCAAGGATTATCACTTCCGAGTTTGCGAACATTGAGGCGAAGGTTAGAATATTTTAAATTTGAGCATGGAATTTCAGATCTAATGTTCAAATTTTTAAAACATAAAAAATCTTATTTTAATAAAGAAACTAATTTCGAATGTGGGTTAATATTTGATGAAATGGCTATCACGCCAAAAAAATGTTACGATCCTTCTACTGAATCGCTTATCGGCGATATAACATTTCCCAATGAAGAAGGTAATGCAACGCATGCTTTAACTTTTATGCTTGTTGGTATAGCTAGCAGGTGAAAACATGTGGTGGGATTTTACTTCGCAGGAAATAGCTTTAACAGTAAAACTTTACAACAAATTATTTTCCAGATAATCAATAAAACAGAGAACATTGGTTTCCATGTAAATTTTATCACATCCGACATGGGTCCTGGTAATACTAAATTATGGAAGTTATTAGGCATAAGTACTGGGAGATTTAGTAAAATAAAGAATTGTAATATACATCCTTTATATACATCCTAATCGATATCTGTATATTATTGCCGATCCACCTCATATTTTCAAAAATTTAAAGCAGGCGTTAATTACCAATCACGTGATAACTATTCCTAACAATATAGTATTTAAGTATAGTTTACCTTCAAATAAGATAGAATTGAGACATTTCAACGAATTGCTAGATATTCAAGACAATTCTGAATTATTATTAACGCCAAAATTAAGAATAGATGATATTAAATGTACCAATAATTTCAATAAAATGAGAGTAAGCAAAGCTGCACATGTTTTTTTCGAATGATGCGAGTAGCTCATTCCAATTGTTAGCGAATTGTAATAATAAACCGGAATATCTCACCACTGCGTGATTTGTTAAGATTGTTCGTAAATGGTTTTCTCTCATGACATCAAGAACTTGTCAATTAGCACTTGGTACGAAAGATGAAAACGTGTATAATAATAGTATTAATTTTTTAAATGAAGTTATTGACATCTTTACTCAATTAAAAATAGGTAATGGCGAGTTTAAACCAGTACAAAGAGGTATAATAATTAGCACTACGTCAATAATTAATTTAACAGAGTATCTAATTAAAGAAAGAAATTTTAAATTTATTTTAACCTCTAGATTCACTCAAGACTGTATTGAGAACCTTTTTTCTCAAATAAGAAGAAAGAATGTCATACCTGATCCGCTACAATTCACAAATAACTTGAAACTAATTTCTATTGCTATGTATATGAGGCATGTAAATAACAGTAATTATGAAAATGATAACCGGGAATATTTATCAGGATTTCTTGAATATTTATCAATATTTAAGATTATCGATAAAACCGAAAAAAAGAAAAGATATAATGCAAGATAGTATACCAAATACAAATAAAATACCAGACTTTAATAATAATTCTATTATTGATGCAAAGATAACAAATCTCGACTTAAACTCGTTATATAATATTGCTGGATATATTTTAAATTCTGTTGGAAAAATAATAAATAAGCATAGTGACGACTTTGGTCGTTCAAATAAAGCGGGAAGTATATATGGCCATTGTAGCCACTGCGTATCATCGCGTATTCGTTTCCGCAAAGTCACCGTTTTTTTGTTCTCCGGTCAGCACGTAGCTAAGCGTGTTCGTCTGTCGCGCGCAGATCGTCGGTTACGTTCTTTTCGCACTGTACTGTATCTCGCTTAAAAAGTTTTCTATACAATATACTCTTTTTTTCAAGAAGTCACTGTGTTTCTCTGTTATTTAAAAATAACCAGTTCCAACAGGTTATGGACCCAGTGTGCCTATAAAAATAGAGACGTTTGAAAATTCGAACATTTTCATTGAAAATTGTGGAAGCGCGGAAGTTTCGCGAAAGTTCTTCGAGGTTGGCCGTGCCACGTGTGTGCGATAGTGCAAGTGCCTCAAGATGGACAGCGAGTTGATCAAGATCAATAAACTAAAATCCGTGGAGGATTGGACAACATGGAAATTCCAGATCAAAGTGATGATGATTGCCAACGATTGCTTCGGAGTGGCAAATGGAACAATGACGAAACCTGAACTACCGAATCAAAATGCCAACACCGAAATCAGAGCGGCGTACCAAAAAGACTTGAAACCATGGATGTAATAAATACCTGGATGGAGCACAATGCTGCGGGGTTGAAGCACAAAGGGTGAGGGGAATGAAATGTCTAATGAAACGGATGAGGCATTTAAGATGGCGGCGGCGGATAATGTCACGGAGTGCGATTTATTTAACGTCTTGGAACGAAGAAAGCTTTCTCACTCGAAAAAAATGAATAAAATTTATATATATGTATGTATTTGTATTTATATATTTATATGTATTACATATATTATATATACATATATTGTAATACATTATTTATATTTAGATTTGTACTTATATATATATATATATATATATATATATATATATATATAATATTTGTATTCTAATTTGTTTAATTATATTCTATTTAATTGTATTCTAATTTGTTGTATTATATTATATTTAATTTGTATTTATATTGTATATTTAATACTAAATAATAAATGTGGAAAATAAAAAATTATAATTGAATGAAATAAAATATTTATTACATACTCTCTTATAATTTATATAAACTCTCTTATAATTTATATAATTTATTAAAAATATGATAAAAAATAACAATAAACTTTGAAAAAGTTTTTTAATGTATTGTCTGATCAATAGATCACATCACGCAAATACATCTTTCAATACATCTTTCAAATTTGCAATGCACTTCACAAACTTTCGGTGTTTTTGCCGCAGAGATTTTATTTTTTTGTTATAATGCTTTCTTGTATTAATCAGTGCAATTCTCAATGTTTGTTTCCTTGGTGTATCTTCCGACAAACGTGGTGAAACAGCCGTTCCTTGATGTTTGACTTTGCGTGGTGTACTTGATTGGGAAACTGCATCAATCACTATATATAAAAATATACAATAATTTAATGAAATTAATTAAATATCTGCAATTATTTGTTTCAAGAAAATAGACTAATTATCTTAACAAAAAAGAATAATAACCTTCAGAAGTGCTAGAAGTACTAATAATAATACTATCTATCGTTACTGTTCCAGGAATGTCAGAATTATTTTGTACAGTTTCTATAAAGTGGCAATCAGAATTATCTTGTACAATTGTCTTGGCAACAATATTTTCTTGATTTCTTGTGTCCAGTACTTTCTGTTTTTTTTTAGGAGCTTCTATGTTACTTACACTTGCGTTTCCCTGTAAAAAATATACTTTCTTAAATATTATATAGTTGATTTTATATTTATAATTAAATTAATTCTTTATATTTTATATACAAATGGGATGACACCAGGCCGGATTCTAATATAATAATCATCTCTTCTGTCAAAGGCACTTTCTTCAAAATGTAGCGAGCACAATTTTGCATTTTCTGGTACATCTTCATTATTTAAACCCATCCTTTCTAGCCACTTTTTACGTTCTTCTGGGTTCTTAGGCATTCTATAATTATACGATTGTTATTAAAGTTAACAATAACATAAAACAGTTATGACATATATAATTTCTTTGCAATACTTAAGCACACTTACCTGTGAAATGTAATTTTTTGGTTATGATATTGTTCCCATTGCAATTGTATTTATTTTATTCTTTCGGCTATTGTTATTTCGGCTTTTACAGCCTTTAGTTAGTTGGAATCAAAAGAATACACAAAATGTTCTCGTACAAACAAAAGAAGGCTAATTTCAACTCAAATAATAAATATAAGCCAAAGAAGCTTTTTTGTTGGAACTGTCGTGAGGCTGGACATCACAAATCCGATTGCACAAAGCATGTACAAAATACTAAAACTAAGGAATCATCGGAGAAGAAAAGCCTGGACAAATCTACAAACAAGGACAAAAAGCACGAAAAGAAGACTGAAAAAGGACTATTTTCAGCTCTTAGTACCAATTCTAGTCAAGAAAACCTAAGTGGTTGGTTTATAGATACCTGTTGTTCTAAAACTCTGAAGTTCGAAAGATGAATGATTATTCTGAACAAAAAGGTGCAGGATTAAAGGTAACTGTAGCTAATGATGAAAACTTGTATAGTGCAGGTAGTGGCAGCATGTCCGTAAGAGTAAAGGTAAATTCTGGAGATTGCGTCAAGACAATTAGCAAAGTAATGCATGTTCCTAATCTATCCGTCAACTTGTTATCTGTTAGCGAAATAGTTAAGAAAGACTACGTGTTTCTATTTGATGCTGATAAATGCAAAATCTACGATGGAGATGACTTCGTAGCACAAGGAGAAGTTAAAATGACAGGAACAGAAATCAATGGAATGTATCGTCTGGATACTGTGGATGCAAGATCAAATATAAGCGAGTTCAATGATCCAACAAATGCTCATGCTAATGTTACAAAAGTGACAAGTAATCTCTAGCACCGAAGACTCGACCACTTGAATTATACTGATGTCAATCGACTCAAAGATGACTTAGCTACAGGTATAAATTTTGCAAACAGTGACGCTGTTGAACTACCATGCACAACTTGTCTTGAAGGTAAACAATCCAGACAGCCTTTCAAGGTAAATAAAGACAAGCTAGTAGCTGAACATAAACTAGATTTATTACACACAGACCTATGTGGACCTATGCCCATTGAATTCTGGAGTGGTAAACGTTACATGTAAACTATTATAGATGATCATTCCAGAAAACTTTTTGTATATTTCCTTCAGTACAAAAGTGAGGTTAAAACAGTATTTTAGCAATTCATAGTCATGATTGAAACGGAATGTAATACCAAAGTCAAGATAATACGTTCAGATAATGGCACTGAATACTGTAATCAAAAACTCACAGATTACTTCAAGGAGAAGGGGATAAAACATCAACTAACTGTGCCCTATACTCCTCAACAAAATGGGCTAGCGGAAAGGACACAGAGGACTATCATGGATAAAGTTCGATGTATGTTTCAAGATTCTGGCTGTGATCGAATAATGTGGACTGAAGCTGCAAATACAGCGGCTTATATTATTAATCGTTCTCAAACTAAGAAGCTCTTAGCAGCAACACCTGAAGAAGTGTGGTCAGAAAAACGGATTGATCTAAAGCATATCAGAATATTTGAAAGCAAAGCTTATGCTCATCCCACATGAAAAAAGAACAAAGTTAGATCCGAAGAGTAAACAATATATATTTGTCGGCTCCTGTGAAGATAGCAAAGCGTACAGACTCTTCGACCCACTAACACATAACATTATAAAGTCACGAGATGTCATATTCCATGAAGAGCAGATGTTCCAAACTGAAAAAGAAAACAATCAAGCTGAAATTCAACCACAACAGATTATACTCTACTCAGATGAAGGGAGTGATGTAGAATCTAATGAGTAGATTTCTATACATGATCAAGAAAATGATAATGAAAATGCGTCAAATGAAGACAATAATGCTGAGCAACCTGAAGAACATACTAATGATCAAGAACTCAATGAAGATGAAGCAAGATATCCAAAAAGAAATCGCAAGACAAAGGAGTATCCTGATTATATGTTGTATCATACAACCTGTGAGCAGCTGGAACCAATTACTGTACAAGAAGCTCTATCAAGTGATGAAAATACTGAGTGGAAGGATGCCATGCAAAGAGAATTGGATTTTTTTCATGAGAATAATGTATGAACGCTAGTGGATAAACCCAAAGGGGTCAATACTGTCAAATGCAAATGGGTATTCAAAGTCAAGCGTGGCATTAATGGCGAGATTATACGTTATAGAGCCAGGTTAGTAGCTAAAGGTTTTACCCAAAAGTATGGTATAGATTTTTCTGAAACTTTTGCTCCGGTTGTTAGGCATAGTTCAATTAGACTATTACTTGCTTTAGCTGCTCAAATGAACCTTACTGTAGATCATTTAGATGTACAAACAGCCTTTTTATACGGAGATCTAGAGGAACAAATATATATGTCTCAACCTGAAGGTTTTGTTAAAGTAGGTAATGAGAATAAGGTTTATTTGTTAAAGAAGGCGATATACAGCCTGAAGCAATCTTCATATGCATGGAATAAAAAGGCGAAAAGCGTTCTTGTTAAATTAGGATGTAAGCAATGTAAACATGAATCTTGTGTATTTACCAAAATTAGAGATAAGTTTATGATTATTGTAGCTCTCTATGTAGACGACTTCTTTGTTTTTTTACAATGATTTATCTGCGGCAAATGATCTGAAAGAAACTCTTAATACGAATTTTAAAATCAAAGATTTAGGTGAACTTGCTCATGCTCTGGGGATGAAAGTCGAAAGAAATAGAGAGTTGGAAAGGATAAAAATTAGCCAGAAACAGTATTTGCTTTCTATATTGGCTAAATTTGGAATGCTAGACTGCAAGCCAGTAGCAACCCCTTTCGATACCAACACTAAATTATCATCTGCTAATGAGGAAGATAAAATAGATGTACCTTATCAGCAGTTAATTGGTTCTCTAATGTATCTTAGTGTTTCCACTAGACCAGATATTACTTATGCTGTTTCTTATTTGAGTCAATTTAATTTGAAGCATTCCTATAAGCATTGGCAAGCTGCTAAAAGAGTTCTCCGCTATCTTAAAGGTACCTCGGATCTCGGTTTAATTTATTCGAAAACTACTGATTGTAAGTTAATAGGATACGTAGATACAGACTGGGCAAATGATCCTATTGACAGGAAATCCTTCACTGGATACGCATTTACATATGCTCAAGGTGCAGTTTCATGGGAATGCCACAAGCAGACAAGTGTGGCCTTGTCGTCTACAGAAGCTGAATACATGGCTCTAAGCAAAGCGACTAAGAAATCAGTGGATATTGCGGCCTTTCTAAGCGAGATTTTAGGAAAGAATAAGACTGTTGATCTATATGATAACGATAAATGTGTGTTGATCTGTACAACGATAATCAATCAGCTCAAAAAATTGCGAGTAATCCAGTTTATCACAGACGTACTAAGCATATAGATACTCGTTATCATTTTGTTTGAGAGAAAGTTGAAGAAGGTAAAATCAATCTTTTATATATGTTTACCGCGATAATGGTGGCTGATATCTGTACTAAGAGTCTTCCTGCTCCTAAACATAAGCATTGTGTTAAAGGTTTAGGACTCTATTAGTATAAGAAAATTATTAAACATGTTTTTTATTTGTCATTACCAAAGATTGTACCTTGTATTTTTAATTTTTTTTTGAATTTATTGAGTTAAGGGAGTGTGTTAGAATTTATAACTCAATAAATTCATATATGGCGCTTAAAGTTAATATTACATCAAGTGCTGCCTCTAGTAATTTATGTATCTGGTATGCGCTACCTATCGAGTGAACTTCCTACCTATGTACAAGACTGATATATTCGCACGTTGCTTTAAGTTAATTATATCTTTCTTAATCTAACAAGTGTTATTTATCCCTGCATTCCTGACTCCGCTAAAGTAACTTTGCTACAATATATAATTTGTAAGCCAGTTTGATGGAAATATGAAAATTAAGATAAAGGGCATCTGTATCTCGCATTATTATTAATACATTGCGTTGTAATATTGCTTTCGTTGCAATGTTACTGAGGGCGGACATTTTAATACTGATACAAAAATATAAGGAGAAGAGAGTACTCGACTCGATCCTGAAACGGAGTTAGCAAATCGAATACCTTAATTGCTTGATTTCACTTTTAGAATCTTTCCCTTCAGACGCCTAAGAAATGTCCATAACATATCCTATAGAAATTCTCAGGACATCCTGAGGCTGTCCGACAGGATATCCTCTGGATGTCTTAAGAACTAATATTCAGTTCTCAGTTGCTCTTTCTCAGGACATCCTGAATATATCCCGGGATAAAATTTGGATATCCACAGAGGATATCCGTAATGTCCGTCCTGGATGTCCTTCGGATTTGCCGAGGATGTCATTGTGCTGTCTGAGTCCTTAACTTATAGATTTCAAAATTAATTTTTAGTTATCTTCAATTGTTTACAAAATGGTTATTTCCAATAAATCATTATGACTTCATAATTTAAGATGTATGTATATACATACATTTGTTAAAGAAGTAAGTTTGTAATTTTATGGAAGCTCCATTGATAGATGAATGTTTCCCAATCTATTAAAACAAATTTTTATAAGCATTAAAACATTATTTAGACTAATCTATTATTATGTTTTCCGTTCATGCAATCAGTTTCATAATAACTTCTTCTTGACAACACACAACTAAGTTACTTGTTTAGTTATTTATCTAAAAGCTGAATTTTTATCTTATGAATGGAATTGAAATGAATAGTTATTTATTTTATATACAAAGAATTGCTTCCAACAAGTTATTATATTTCATGATTTCATAAAAAAAGGCATAACGTATATCTCTTTAAATCTATGTCGAAGTATTTAATAATATATTAATTAAATTTTAAAATCGCAAAAGGTTAGAGTTCGCATGCAAGTCTGTTCTATAAGGCCCTGCGCACAATAGAGCAAATATTAGGAATAGGAATAAATATTAAATATTTGGAATTATTTTATTTCAAAACAAAGAAACAAAATGGACTAACGCACAATGCATTAAGTTATTCTTTATTCTTAATTCTCAGTGCATTGTGCATTAGTCCATTTCGTTTCCTTGTTTTGAAATAAAATAATTCCAAATATTTAATATTTATTCCTATTCCTAATATTTGTTCTATTGTGCGCAGGGCCTAAGTTAACAGCTAGTTAGTTCTAAAGCGTTACATGCGCGCGTTCGTGTTTAGAGACGGCGCCTGATTGGTTGCGTCGCTGCGCTAGTTCTTAAAATAGAGCTTGCTGATTGATCGCAACATAGGGAAATATTGTATTTTCTATAATTAACTAAAAGTATAATTAATTTTTAAGTTAGAATAGGCATATGGGGTAAGAATAGTAAATAGTTATAATTGGTAAACAAAGATGAGAGTAATTAATAATTAAGAATAGAACAAATAGATTATATAATTGTTCTGTATTTTATAAGTAAAAGCGTTGCGCGCTTAATTATTATTGCAAATATAAATTCGAAAAAATGGCGGTACGTCACACCAGCAACGATTGACCAATCAAAGAGTCCTAATTTGAATTAGTCAATTGAGTCCCACCCGCCCGCAACTCGTAATGTAATATGGGCTTAATACGGCCTTAAAGGCACTATTGTATCAGAGAGAAGCTTGAGAGAGGCCACGCCGGCGTTTTTCGTGCGACACTTTTTACAATCAGTTCAACGACGAGTTTCAGCGCCTCTACGTTCATTTTAGAGGCGGCGGAACTACATGGCTACGTCCACTTTTCGGTGACATAGTAAAACGGCAGGTTGGTTCATGTCCGTGCTACGTCCATAATTGTGGATCAAAAATATCGAAATATTATGGATTTATTAATATGTTTTATTAACTGCGCGTAACGTTTTGGCATTCTAGTATATACTACGACATAAATACAGCGATATAAATTGTTACTGAAGTATTTTTACGTATATATATCCGCATGTGCAATAAAATAAATTTTCTTAAATCAATTTTTCTTAATAAGTCTTAATTGGTGAATATAATATAGAAAATATATGCAATAAATTACTTTCACTTTTTTCTTATTCTTGGAACAAAAGTATTAAGCATATTTAAGCAATCATGCATTTTAATCAAATTATGATTTTAATTTATAGCTTTTTATTATTAATTCATTTTTTACTTATTTTTTAAATTAATTTTTTAATTTATAAATACGATTGGATGCGCCAGTTGGGTGCGCACCTATGCACATTAAAGACTATTATATACAAATTTACGTAAGCATAAGTATATTTAAAACAATAAGATAATTAATACTACAAGATAATTAATACTATCACTACTTTTGAAAATAAACATATAACAATAGGTAAGCTCCGCTTGACGCTATTTTCGCTTCGAAGACCAAGATTCTTTGCCCTGATTCGTCCATCAAACGCTTCGGAGTGCATCTATTGAATATATAAAAATTTTTATTACGAATTTAATTAAAAATTATCCGATTTATGTCGTGTTTGGTGTCACTTTAATTACAAAAATCTCATTAATCCATTAAGATTATTATCAAACGGATAAAATACAAAATAAAACTTTTAACTTTTAATTAATAAGATGACATAATAGAGAGATAATAAAAAATTCCCGATGCCGGAGAGTCGCCGAAAGCGGGAACGAAAACGAGTAAAGGGCAAGCAAGATGACCAACATTAAAGAGTTTCGAAGTCTCTCTCATGAGGCCTCCTTTATCTCTAATCTTTCGTATAGTATACATATATCATCTTACCATAGAAAATAAAACTTATATTTCGCATTTTATCGATTTGAAAATAATTGTAATGAATTAATGAGATGTTTGTGATTAAAATGACACCAAACACGACATAAATCGGATAATTTTTAATTAAATTTGTAATAAAAATTTTTATTATTTATATATGTTTATTTTCAAAAGAATTTTTATTATTTATCTATGTTTATTTTTAAGAGACTTGTAGTATTAATTATTGTTTTAATTATACTTATGCTTACGTAAATTTGTATGTAATAATTTTTAATGTGCGTAGATGCGCACTCAACTAGCGCATCCAATCGAATTTATATAAATTAAAAAATTAATTAAATTAATAATAAAAAATGAATTAATAATAAAAAGCTATAAATTAAAACCATAATTTGATTAATGCATGATTGCTTAAATATGCTTGATACTTTTGTTCCAAGAATAAGAAAAAAGTGAAAGTAATTTATTGCATATATTTTCTACATTATATTAATCAATTAAGACTTATTAAGAAAAATTTATTTAAGAAAATTTATTTTATTGCACATGCGGATATACGTAAAAATACTTCAGTAACAATTTATATCGCTGTATTTACATCGGGTGTCTTCCGAAATGCGCTGAAAGTACTGACAGTACTGTTTTCGTGTTCCGAAATTGTTTTCAGCACGGTCTTACATACAGGTCTGGAAACGAAGCCAATATTTGGTGGTGGGGGTACGTCGCTTAACGTCCGCGAATTTCATGTCTTCGGCCGCCACTACGCGTCGCTTTTGATTATGGTACCTGGTTAGAATCACAGGTTAGTGATATCACATAACTGATATTGACGTAATTAATACCACGTGTGATTGTGCGATATGACTAAATCGTTATATTTTACCTCTTCCCGCTTCACAACACTTTAATTTCAATTTAATCACACGGTTTTGTATATCATACATATATATATATATCCGTACTTTAACTCGCAGCGCCGCCCTTGCCAAACTAAATTCGCGGACGTTAAGCGACGTACCCCCTCCACCTTCGTTTCCAGACCTGTATGTAAGACCGTGGTTTTCAGCATGCTGCAAGAGAATAATAATTACTATCTTTTTAACGAAACTTGATCCTAGGGAATTGTTAACTTCCGACTGATTCTGCACATAGTCTCGAGCACGGTCTTACATACAGGTCTTGAAACGAAGGTGGTGGGGGTGGTCGTCTTAACGTCCGAGAATTAGTTTGGCAAGGGCGGCGCTGCGAGTTAAGGTACGGATATATATATATGTATGATATACAAAACCGTGTGATTAAATTGAAATTAAATTATTACATTATTACAATATTAAATTATTACAATATTAAATTATTACAATCACAGAATCGTGGTATTAATATCAGTTATGTGAGGTATTCTAACCAGGTACCATAACCAAAAGCGACGCGTAGTGGCGGCCGGAGACATGAAATTCTTGACGCTAAGGCGGCTACCCCCACCACTAAAATTTGGCTTCGTTTCAAGACCTGTATGTAAGACCGTGGTCTCGAGGTAGTGCAAGTTCAGTAATGTATATGGCGGCTGATCGTTTTGTAAAAAAGTAAAAAGTAATTTCACAATGTCGTTCAAAAAATATTCCATATTAGATGCAAAAACTAATAATAAGGTAATTATTCAGTTTAGCTACCTCACCTCAAATATCAATAAAATTAGAATCATTCGACGCGTTTTTGCACGAAATGAATGAATCTGGCAGAAAAAGTGTCGCTCTGCCCCGCGAAGGGAAATATTAATGGTTAAAGTTGCATACTATTCGGGTTAGAAAATCTGTCATACCGACGAAATGCAGCGACACGAGTATGCTCTGGGGGTCACATGCGCATGCGTTCTGGTTATTTTTCGCTAAAGTGCACGAAATTTAAACGCAACAAATGTTAAAATTATAAACCCATGTGGAATCCCAGTTTGCGTTGCAAAGTACACGCACAGACTGCACCCCCCACCCCAACCACCCCACCCCCACCCCTTACCCCCCCGCCCGCCGTTACAAACCCATGTGGAATCTCACTTTTCGCTGCATTTCGTCGGTATGACAGATTTTCTAACCCGAATAGTATGCAACTTTAACCATTAATATTTCCCTTCGCAGGGCAGAGCGACACTTTTTTCTGCCAGATTCATTCATTTCGTGCAAAAACGCGTCGAATGAGTATAATTTTATTGATATTTGAGGTGAGGTAGCTAAACTGAATAAATACCAATAATAATTATGAAGTATTCTTAAATCAAAATGATTACGAGAAGGCATTAACAGGTAAGTAATAATTATTGAAGAAAATGTTTATTAAAATAAAGCAATAAGAATCTTTAAATAAGTTATAAATTTATAATTTTAATAATATATTTCTGATATTTTATAGATAAAAACTTTGTTTTTCAAATATTACAAAACATAAAAAAAGTGGAATAAGTCCAAAGAAAGTAGATGAAGTCGAAGAGGTTATGTCTGAATCTGAAGAAAATAAAGAAAATAATACAAATAAAACGTTTGAAGGAGAAAGTTCTGAAGCAGGTATTTATATTAATAAAAACAATTTGTTATATTTATACATTACATAAGGTAATCACCAATAATAATTGTTAATATTGAATTATTAGTTATTTGGTCAAAAAGTGCAACGCTCCTATTCTTGACCTTATATCAAGAATATGCACCAGAAATAGAAAATGGCAAATGCAATCAGAAAACTGTTTTTCAAAAAATCTCACAAAAATTAACAGAAAACGAATTTGTTGTTTCTCCAAAACAATGTATGACAAAATTAACAACAATGAAAAGAATGTACAAAAAAATAAAGGACCATAATTCTAAGTCTGGTAATGATCGCCAAACGTGGTCATATTATGAAGTAAGTATTAATATTTTATCTTCTGTGGTAACATTAAAAACAAAATTATTACTTTAATTACTTTAAATATTTTTATAGCAAATGGAAGAGATATTTGGTAAAAAACCATGGGTGAAACCACTATGTACGCTATCGTCAAGTAGTGAAAACAATGTAGATAATGAAAAAGCCACGATTGTTGACATTGTTGATGAGCCTTGTAAGTTTTCATGAAATAAAAGAATCAACGCGCGCGCGCATACACACACACACACACACACACACACACACACATGTATATATATATATATATATATATATATATATATATATAAATGAAAAGCAAATATATATCTTGTTTTCAGCTGCAAAAAAGGCAAAATTATCAAATGTTGTTGAAAAACATTTGGAAAAATTAATATAAATAAAAGAAAAAGCAAGACAGGGTAAAAAAAGTCAACATGAATCAGCAATGAATCGCCTAGATGCACTAAATGAAATGCTACATAAGCTTATCGAGAAAGAAACTAAAAAGTAAATATTTATTACATACATTACAACATAACTACACACACTAACACACAACACACACACACATGATTTTAAACGTGCAATGAATGAAAGCAATGCAATGAAACAAACGGTTCAAACATTTAGTATTTTTATTAATTTAAGAATTTTTAATTTAAGAATTTTTTGTGATCGATAGGCTAATATTTTAGTTTTATTTGTTTGTTTTTTTTTTTAATTATTAAAAGGTGCTGTTATGCAAAGAAGTATATTTTCAGTTATGTTTTTTTTTTCAATATAATAAGTGTTACTATATGTGCTAATGTAGCACCAGTGAGATTATTAAGATAATTATTTTTCCATAATATTTTATACAAAAAGTCTCTCTTTTGTTTTTTTTTCTTTTATTTTGTATTAGATCTTCCGCTACTAAGAGGATTTTAATTATTCCTCAATATGCAAGATTTTTAATTAAGTTTAGAAAGATAAGCTATATTATCTAAAAAATTTGAATTAATTATGATGTTAAAGCAGAGTACAAATTTGAATATCATTTATTTTAGTTAAAAAGAAATATTCAGAATTTATATTATAATAGAAATAGGATGTTTACCAAAGTCAGTGTACACGATTATGTACACTTTAAAATAGAGTATGTTTTAATAAAACATATAATAAAAATAATACTTTTAATATAAATGCAAATTTATTTATAATAAAACATTGCATATGCCTTATATGTATAACTATTGTTTATTACAAATCAATTATAAAATAAACACGAAATTATTATAATCTTAGACGAAGAGCATCTTTTATTCTTTCACGTTTTTCTTTTCCTTCTATGTGTAATAATCTATTTACATCCACATTTTCTGTAATATTTTCTGTTACATCTTCCACTAATAAAGGGATTTCAATCATATCATTCTTCAATATACAAAAATGTTATGTAAGACACAACATGCCATAATATATTTGGGAATTAAATCAGTTCTTTTCATCGGTAATTTGTCAAGTAAGATTCTAAATCGAACTTTTAAAAGACCAATACAACGTTCTACAACCATTCTTGTAGAAGATAAACAATAATTAGTTTTAAGTTTTTGTTTCTTACTGTTAATTGACCATTATCTTTATATGGTACAAGCAAAGTTTTTGAAATAGTATAAGCAGCATCGCCAATTAAGTGAGTATCATTTGGAAATTTTGTAGGATCATTGCAAAAATCTTGTAATCCTGATACATTAAATACTCTTTGATCATGTACAGAACCAGGATAGTCTACGTAACAATGAATTAATTCCATCTTATGATTACACACCACCTGCAAATTAAATTTTAATTAAATATAACAAAATTATTTAAGTTATATTAAATGTTACATTATTTGAGTTATATAGATGATACAATTATCATACATTATACCTGTAATTGAATGGAATGATATCCTTTCCGGTTAATATAGCTTTCTTGATTTTCTTTTGGGGCTGCTATTTTTATGTGCGTCCCATCTATCGCACCAATAACTCCTGGAAATCCTTTCTTTTCTTCAAAAATTCTTGCTGATTCCATTGCTTCCTCTTCTGTTGGCCATTTAATATATTGCATTCTAAGCTTAAGAAGAGCACATACAACTCTTTTTACTGCTCTCCAAGCAGTTGCATTGCCAACATCAAAACGGTCACATATAGATCTGAAAAAAATAATTACAAATAATAAGCAACAATTTTAATCATATAATATTATAATATTAATAAAACTATACTCGTATTAATATTTAATTGAGATTATACTTTACCGATAAGAATCTGGTGTTGCAAGTGTCCATATCGTAATTAATAACTGTTTTTCCGGATCAATGGTATTTCGCCCTGGCCTGCTTTGAGCATAAATATTTTCTTTCTTTTCTAAATGTGGTTTTATTAGATTCAATAGAAAATTAAATGTGTCTCTTGACATTCTGTACAGAGAAAAGTTTATTTTTATATTTTTATTTATTTCTTAATTATATAATAATAATAAAATCAATAACTTCAATCATTAATTATTTTAATAATTACCTTACCTAAAGTGTTCTTTAAATCCTTCATTTGAAAGAAAAACTACGACATTTTCAAGATAATTTTTTACACGTGGTCTTAATATCATCGGCCCTCGTTCTGTCATCATATTTTATATGATAATATTTAAAATGTCTTCTTCATCATCCAAAGATGATGAACTTTCATAATAATTTTTTATAAAATTTTGTATACTGGATACAATTATTAATTTTTCCATTTTTTATTAGCACTCTTTATTCTTTCTATACATATATTGCTCTGACCGCTTTATACATGTCTCTAGAAGATATAGCGAGTGAAAATAGCAACAAAAGATAATCGCAACATTCATTTGTTGTCAGTGTTGCCAACATGTAAAAACTTACGATATAAAACATGGTGTTCATATTATTTTTTGATAGAAGAATGGGACAACATTCCACTGGAAGATTATATCTATAAGATTATATATATATATGTATATATTGATACATTAATTTACTGTTAAAATCCTTCATTGTCGTATTGATTTTTACATTTCATTTTAATTTAAGCTAGATTAGTAAAATCCATCATTTTAATTCATAAATTGTTAGTTGTAAGTCTTAATCAATCATAAAATCCATTTTCACTGAAAATAAAAAAGGACATATGCAAATGAGTTATACAATTTAATAAAATAAAATAATTTTATTACATCGTTTTTTATGTTGTTTTTTATAAATATTTATAATATATATATATATCAAAATATATATATATATATATATTTTAATAATTGATATATTAATTTACTGTTAAAATGTATGTTTTATATTTTGATTTTCTGAAAATATTAAAGTTCCTGATCCTTCATTGATTCTTCATTGTCGTATTGATTTTTGCATTCCATTTTAATTAAGCTAGATTAATAAAATCCATCATTTTAATTCATGAATTGTTAGTTGTGTCTTAATCAATCATAAAATCCATTTTCGCTGAAAATAAAAAAGGACATATGCAAATGAGTTATACATTTCAATAAAATAAAATAATTTGATTACATCGTTTTTTGTTGTTTTTTATAAATATTTATTATATATATATATATATTGATATATTAATTGTATATGTTTTATATTTTGATTTTCTGAAAAGAATTAAAGTTCCTGATCCTTCATTGATCCTTCATTGTCGTATTGATTTTTGCATTTCATTTTAATTAAGCTAGATTAGTAAAATCCATCATTTTAATTCATGAATTGTTAGTTGTATGTCTTAATCAATCATAAAATTCATTTTCGTTGAAAATAAAAAAGGACATATGCAAATGAGTTATACATTTTAATAAAATAAAATAATTCGATTACATCGTTTTTTATGTTGTTTTTTATAAATATTTATAATATATATATATCAAAATATATATATGTATATATATATATATATATATATATATATATATATATATATATATATATATTGATATATTAATTTACCGTTAAAATGTATATGTTCTATATTTTGATTTTCTGAAGAGAATTAAATTTCCTGATCCTTCATTGTCGTATTGAATATTTATTTAAAATAATATTTAAAATGTCTTCTTCATCATCCGAAGATGATGAACTTTCATAATAATTTTTTATAAAATTTTGTATACTGGATACAATTATTAATTTTTCCATTTTTTATTAGCACTCTTTATTCTTTCTATACATATATCGCTCTGACCGCTTTATACATGTCTCTTTATAATACTGAAAATGCGTTCCGATTTCAGTGCTGCCACAGTCCTACTGACAATTTCGGAAGAACTGAAATACGGTGATTTCAGCAACAGTACTGTCAGTACTTTCAGCGCATTTCGGAAGACACCCATCGTAGTATATACTAGAATGCCAAAACGTTACGCGCAGTTAATAAAACATATTAATAAATCCATAATATTTCGATATTTTTGATCCACAATTATGGACGTAGCACGGACCATAGATATCGGAAGATAGAGATGGAGCGTGTGTCCGCGGGGCGGAAGCCTCTTCGGGGAGGGCGACGAGGTAAACTGTGAGCACTTTTTATTGGCTGTTTTTCTACGCATGCGTACAATACATAAAGCAGAATAAAACCGAGTGAAGAGGTTATTTACGAAGGTTATGTGAGTAAATAAAGCAACGAATGGCAACGAAGAAAATAAATTAGCAGAGAAAGTGAAACAACAAGAAGTATATTATTTAGAAAAGAAGCAGTTTATTTTGATTTTTACCAGATTTTTATTAGATATTTAAACATAATTGTGTGTAAATTTTTTTTAACAGGTAAGCCCAAAAATAGTGTTTATAAAGTGTCTGAGACCTTCTCTGATTATATTTTTATATGTAATAAATCAAAAGTACTTAGCATCAATTGTAGGATGTCTTAAATGTGTGTGTGTGTGTGTGTGTATTTATAAATTATATATCGCAGATTAATAGCCATATACAATGGTACGCTGCTTAGTTCCATCGTGCAAGAACACATCAGAAATAAGAGACTGGAAAAAGAGAATTGATACTGGCGAAATGAGAAAAAAGTATCATTTCATAGGTAATATATTGTAATCCAAGACTATATACAAGATATATATACAAATACATCATTTAGTGATATAGTTTCAAGCTGCGACAAACAGAAATTGAACTTTGAAGGAACATATTCATATATGTATATTCATATATGTATATATATATTATACATATATATATATATATATACTTATTTAAATATTAATTTAATAATTATAATTGTAAATGCTCTAATTTGTATAGTTTTCCGAAAGATCCAGCGACTCGTAACTTGTGGATTGATATTTTAAAACTAGATGCAGCATCCATTCCTGTGGCAGCACGCATATGTTCTGATCATTTTAAAGAAGAAGACTATGACAAAAGAACTTTGATTGCTAGACTCTTTAGGAATGCATTACCAATAGCTATACAAGTATAAAATAAAAAAAAATAAAATAAAAGCATGGACATATACAAATGTCTATGGTAAAAAGCGTTTGAATCTATATTATTTTCTTTAATAAAGTTATCTGTAAGATTTATTATAAATTTAACTAACTTTATCTAACATATATAATTATAATAGCTAATATATTTTTTAACTTTGCAGTATATTTATGTTCTTAAAAAAAGAGTATTATTATATCTATATTATATCTTATGACTATGTTCCTAAAAGAGTGTATCTTATATATGACTATGTGCTTTGCCAATAAGTAAACAAGCTTGTAATAATATTTATACTTTTATAGTAAAGTGTATATGTATGAAGTCTCTATTAAGAATGCATATATATCGATTGTAATTATTTGAATTTGAATAAAAGTTTGCAATAAAATTTAAATTAATCATTATTATTAGTGGCCCTTTTATCATGGTATTTATTATTATTAAAAAAAAGGTTGACATTTTAACGTAAAATATAATAAATTCAATGACTGTTTTTATTAAACATATATAGCTGTGTAATACTAGCATTCAGAGATATTAGAATATAGGCTTCTGCCCTATAAATCTATCACTTATTATAATCTACTAATCACTTAAACCTATAAATCTATCACTTATGATAAATTGATTGACTACCACGTTCTCTTTTGTCGCGCGGCAAGCATTTCCGCGTCCGGTGGGCAGGAATCCTATTTCGTATTAAACGCCATTACGCACGCGCATCATTCCATCCAATAGAAAGTGCTCACAGTTTACCTCGTCGCCCTCCCCGAAGAGGCTTCCCCCCCGCTGTCTAAATACTGAACTCACGCTCCATCTCTATCTTCCGATATCTATGGCACGGACATGATCAACCGGCCGTTTTAAGGCCTTCACACATAGAATTCCGTAGCGACGTAAGACGTAATCGTAAGCGAATCGACCAATCACAGTCGAGACGTAAGGCCAGTATCGTAAGCGGTAGCAAATCAAACACGTTGATTCTCTTACTGCTTACGTTTTACTGCTTAAGTTTTTTTATGTGTGAAGGCCTTTACCAGAGAGAAGCCTGAGAGACGTCACGGCCCGGTTTTAGGTGATCCCTGAAAGCGATACGCCCTCTGTGGACATAAGAAACGTGCACATTGAACTACGTAGCCAATGTCCACGAATGTTCTCAATGGTAACTCACAATGTGCACATTTTCGGTTGCGTTCCGTGCTATGTGCACGAAGTGTCGGTAACACGATTTCTGTCTTTTTGTATACAGGGTGTCCGGCAACGTAAGATGCTTACGTATTAAATGAATTTCTAATATAAAGACGTTTATTTGTGGTGTTATTATTTTTGAAACTGAAATTATAATATAAAAAGCCTTTCATTTTAACGGCTTAAAGTAAAAGTTAAAAATTATTGACGACAATTGACGATTCTTTTGCTGAAAAGAATCGATT
>OZ020538.1:18576947-18687083 GCA_963971435.1 Lasius platythorax
ATTTTCTCTATCTATACAACCTATAATTTATGCAATACTCTCCTTCTCTCTCTCTCTCTTTCTCCTTCTCTCTACTTTACTTTTCTGGCTTGTTTAACTTATCTAATAAATGGCTTCCTCGCACAAAAACTTAACTTTCTATATTTTTTATTTTTTATTTTTAAATGTAATTTTACTAGATTAATAAGTTTCTTGCGATTAAAATGATATGAACACGATTAAAATGATATGAACACGATTATATTAAATTAATTACATAATTGTTAATATTTTCAATTAATTATATAAAACTTTTTTGCATATTAATTAAAAATTATCCGAATTATGTCGTGTTTGATGTTATTTCAACCGCCTAAATCTCATTAATTCATTAAAATTACTTTCCAAAAGATAAAATAAAAAATAAGAGTTTTAATTTTCATTTCATAAAATGTTTACATTCGTGAATTGTTATGGATGGGGAAAGCCCATTGTAAGAGACTTCGGAACTCTTTGATGATAGGTCATCTCGCTAGAAAATAATAAAATAAAATTAACTGAAGAAAAACAAAATTAATTAATTAATTAAAATAAAGAGAGAGAGAGAGAGAGAGAGAGAGAGAGAGGGAGAGAGAGAATAGTTCGACGCGGGCAGATTCTTTCTGACGCGGGGCTCCAGCGCAACGCACCGCTCGCATAGCCATAGTCCTTTGTAAAACCCCCCTCCCATCGCTTCGCCACGCGCCAAGTATCGCGTTAAACATGTAGGACGTCTCTTCTCGCCGCGCTCTTTCACTCGCGCCGATCTTTTTTAATTATTTTCATTAATTGTCTTACTTCATTAATTATAATTCGCATTTATTATCAACTTTATTAATTATTTTATGAATATATATATATATATATATATATATATAGAGAGAGAGAGAGAGAGAGAGAGCGCCAGAAAGCAAAATATAATAATATTTATTTAACTTAGCTTTTTGCCAAGAAGTGGACTTGGTTTACAAAATTCCTTAACCACACATACCTTTCATACTCACATTTATTCTTCTTATACCTCTAAGACTAGTTTATTTTATCACAGTCTTTCTAGAAAGCAAAATATAGAATCGATTCTTTTCAGCAAAAGAATCGTCAATTGTCGTCAATAATTTTTAACTTTTACTTTAAGCCGTTAAAATGAAAGGCTTTTTATATTATAATTTCAGTTTCAAAAATAATAACACCACAAATAAACGTCTTTATATTAGAAATTCATTTAATACGTAAGCATCTTACGTTGCCGGACACCCTGTATACAAAAAGACAGAAATCGTGTTACCGACACTTCGTGCACATACACTGAACTATAAGTAAACTGGAAAGCTCGCCGCTATGGGATCGTGCGCGCCGAGAGAGATAGCCAATACAGCTATCCATCCTTGTCTAAGTACAGTCCGAATAGAAAACCTATTTTTAGCAACCAGCCCTTCTTCTAGCCTGCTTCTCTTCTAGTCAGAGAAAAATTTTGGACGCGACTGTAAAAGTGGGCATGAGCATGCGCACTAAGCACTCTTGCCCACTTAAACAGCTATCTCTCTCGGCGCGCACGATCCCATAGCGGCGAGCTTTCCAGTTTACTTATAGTTCAGTGTGCACATAGCACGGAACGCAACCGAAAATGTGCACATTGTGAGTTACCATTGAGAACATTCGGGACATTGGCTACGTAGTTCAATGTGCACGTTTCTTATGTCCACAGAGGGCGTATCGCTTTCAGGGATCACCTAAAACCGGGCCGTGACGTCTCTCAGGCTTCTCTCTGGTTTTACTATGGGTGCTTTCCATTTACATGCACTTGTGTCGACTTAGGGCCAATTTCACCAACCACGGTTAAGATTAACCGACGGTTAAAGTTAGCAAGGTGGCCAATAGAAACATGGATTTATGAGAAAATACTCATGTCTATTGGCCACCTTGCTAACTTTAACCATCGGTTAATCTTAACCGTGGTTGGTGAAATTGGCCCTTACGTTAACTCAAGTAAACTCAAGTTAGTAACCTCAATACGGTAAATGGAAAGCCACGCTTGATCACGCTTGACCGCTTGACTCACCATCTAAGCAGAGTCACTCGAAGTCGACTTGTGTCATCGACAAAAAACGACACAAATGTAATGGAAAGCAGAAATGATACTAGGAGTCAGCTTGTGTCAACTTGTGTCACTAAATGGAAAGCACCCTATATATGTCATCGAAAAGTGGACGTGGCCATGTAGTTCCGCCGCCTCTAAAATGGACGTAGAGGCGCTGAAACTCGTCGTTGAACTGACTATAGAAAGTGTCGCACGAAAAACGCCGGCGTGGTCCCTCTCGACTTCTCTCTGATCAGAGGATAGTCTATAGTCTATTGTATGGCAAAACATCTTAGGAAAACAAACGGACATGGTCGCTCTCAGGCTTCTTTTTACTTTTATCGATAAAGTTCAGAGTGTCTAGAATTTATTATGTGTATAGTTTTATAATATCGCGGAAAAAAGTAAAATTTATGGAAACTGTCATGGATACCATTAGGCATTATGAAAATCTCTTTGAGGATTATTCCATTTCTGTCAGTCACAATATAATCGAGAATAATTCTGACATGGTACATAGTTTTTAATTAAGTTTTATATAATATACTATTTTGTAATATATAAGAATCCAAAATTATTTTATAAAGATTTATGCAAAAAAGGTCCATCTTTCAGATTCATAATGAATTTAAATCATTATTGACGTCAGAAATAAAGAAATTAATGAAAACATTAAAAGAAAATGAAACAAAGTGGTATAACAATGGTGATTATTCTGTATACACTGGATCAGCAGGAATTGCATTTACATTTTATCATTATGGAAGATATTACAATGACTCTGCATATATCAAAGTATTTAAGAAAATTCAAATGCTATTTTCCAATAAAAATTAAATGTTATTTTAATAAAATAATTAATTAATTTTTCAGGCAGCAACAGAATTATTAAGAAAATGTACTACAGATTTTAAAAGCAAGCATAAGATAACTTTTTTGACTGGAATTGTAGGTCCACTAGCATTGGCAGCCGTAATATTATATTCGCAGGGAAAGAAAGAGGAAATAGAACAATTAATTTTTAAGTACATAATTTTTTAATGTTTTAATTAACAATGCATTTTAAAATTATGAATTTTTATTAATTACAAAGCTTGTACACACATATAAGGATTTCATTTACATTTAATAAAGTTCTTTTTAGATTTCAGTTATTACATATATAATTATATATGTATATATATATATATATATATACATATGTATATATATATACACACACACACACACACACACAATTCTTAAACTACACTTAAAGTTTTTATAAGTTTATAAAAACTTGAGTATTTAATGTTTCAATTTTTACTGTTCTAATGCTGAAATATTTCTGAATAATGAAAATTTAATATAATTTTAGTAATTCATATAAATATATAAAACAATGGTAATATAAATCATTAATAGTGATGTAATAAAACATTAGTAAATGTAGAACTAAAAAATAATAAAGTAAAGTAATTATTTTTTTGTTATTTTTGAAAATATATTTTTATTAAAGAAATAAACTTTAAATGTGCAATATTTCCAATTTTCGTTGTTTAAAAATATCTCACTATTTGAGCGGAGCAATATGTTGTGTTCTAATAAATTCTAATAAATAATTATTCTTTGAAATATTTATATAGATACAAACAATTTAATTTTAAAATTTATAGGTTGAAATCTTTATCTATTTATGTTTTGGACAAACATAATGATATTCCTGATGAATTATTGTATGGAAGAGCTGGATATTTAGCTAGTTTGTTGTATGTAAATGCAAATATATCTCCAGCTCCTATAGAAGCAGATCTCATCACAAAGGTATTGTTTTTTTAAATATAACTATATATAATTTATATATTAAAATAATGTAAAACTTTTACATTAAAATTATTTACACAGGTTATTTCTTATATAATAAAACGTGGTATATCATATTCTTTATCAAATCGTTGTCAATCACCTCTAATGTATTCTTGGCATCAAAAAGAATATATTGGTGGTGCTCATGGATTAGCTGGCATTCTATATTTATTATTGCAGGTATTACATTGCAAAGGTTATGTATTTGGCTCATGATACATTATTTGACTCTATTTGTATTATTTGCTATTTGATTTTTTCATCTTACATTAATATTTTAAAATGTGTAAAGTTAGTGTTATCACTTGTATTAATTATGACTTGCATTTTTTTCTTTTAGGCACAACATTATTTAACACAAGTACAAATTGACAATTATTTGAAACCATCATTATACTATCTTCAAAGATTACAATTTTCTTCTGGAAATTTCCCTTCTTCAATAGGAAATCCTTCTGACAAATTAGTGCAATGGTGTCATGGAGCACCTGGAATATCTATATTGTTTTGTTTGGCTCATAAGGTTATATAAATTTCATACAGAATTTAGTAAATTAATAATTATTCAAGAGAGAGAGAGAGAGAGAGAGAGAGAGAGAGAGAGTAACTTATTATATTATCATTGGTATAATTAGATATTTGAGGATAGTACATTTCTAGACACCGCAATACAGTGTGGAGAAATAATATGGGAAAGAGGATTACTAAAAAAAGGATATAGCATCTGTCATGGTGTTGCTGGAAATGGTTATACTTTTATATATTTATTTCAACAAACAAAGGTTTGGTTCACTTCTTGGAGATAGGAAATAAAACATGATGTACGAATATTTAAAATTTAAATACATTCAATATCCAAATTATCAGATATCTAAATACAGCAAAAGATTCATGTTATTATAACTATAACATATTAAAGTTATTTGATTTGAAGTTTTTGAATATTCGTATTCACGTTATTAACCTATACTATAAAATCAGAATATGTTTTAGAATATATTTATATAATCATTAAAGTAATTAATTAAATTAATTGCTTTAATGATTAATATTTCAAACATTTCAAAAATTAATATTTCGATAATTTTAGGATATTAAGTACTTATATCGAGCTTGCAAGTTTGCTGAATGGTGTTTTCATTATGGCTCACATCAAAATCGATGTCCTGATAGGCCTTTTTCTTTGTTTGAAGGTAAGTATTCAGTAACATAATAGTATATAATTATAGTATATTTACATTATCTCATTAATATTATTTTACATAATGCAATTGTATATAATCAAAACACATGGTCATCTCTTGCCTAGCTAACAATGAAATGGATTGTGTATCTATATGGCCCATTTCAAAAGTATCTCAGATTATCAAACCTTCATAACCTTGGCTAATCAAGTTCCTAATAAGCTAAAGTCTATATACACTATACAAAACATCATATGATTATCACTGTTGCACAATATACTGCAAAACTTTTCCGTACATCAATTAATGGTCATGATAACTGTGTTTATCATCTCAGTTTAATCTTTTCATTTTATTTTAATCTGAATAAATTATATTTTTATTTTTAACATTAAAATGTTTTTGGTATAGAATTTAAACAAATTAGCAATAATTGCTGAATGAAGAAAGACAGAAAACGGAAAGATTACTAAAAAAAGAAAACTTGATAAGAAGAAAAAAAATTAAGAATTTTTGTGAGGTTCTCAATATGAAACAAATATAATTTCAACGAACTAGAAAAAGCCAAAGGAAAATTAATTTTTCATTGAAACTGATTAGTTGTGCACAGGGCACAAATTTTCCTTGGTCCGATATCAAGTAATTAAAATAAATCTCAACTCGAGATTTTTATTTTAATAAACTGCCCTGATACCCTTAAAGAAGTGTAGGCGAGAAAACTAATGGGGCGAAGTCACTGAATCGGGAATCGAACCCGAGTCTTTCCGGGCTAATGCTCTACCCCTGAGCTATTCAGACCTTCGATATTTCTCATTTTGCCTATAAATATAGCGGCTTGCACGTGTTCGTACTATTTCCAATTATTTTTCCTAGTTATTAAACCGTTCATAAGGGAATAACACAACTCGTTAAAGTATGTAAATAAATTGTGTATTTAATACAGAGTCTCAACATAATATGTATTATTATAGCATTATTACTACAATTATGCTCAAAATATAATTCTTATCGCAACGTCTCTAACTCACGAAGTCTCGACTAGGAATGTCGTCTTTTTACTGACTCGATTAGTGTATCAGCACAGTCTGGCGATCTGACTAGCTAGAGATTTTATATGACTGGCTGCCACAGTACTCCCCCCTGAGTGATTTGAATTATTAAACCGCAAATCTAATTGTTTTGGCAATAAATACGCGTCTGCTGCTTTCTCTACTGATTGGATAGAAGTGGAAGGTCTCTCGGCCTTGGTATTCTTTGCATCTCTCGAACTCTATTCCATGCCGAAAGCCTGTTTCAATCTCTCGATGAAGATTCTGTGTTGATTTCCACTTTATAGACTTTGTCCTTGATTCACTTTATAATCTAGTAGGAACCTTCGTACGGAGGTTTTAACGGTCGTCTCGCTGCATCCACCCGGAATACATGTATGCATTTGTAGTGGCTCATACACGAATGTTTTGCTCTGGTGATGATGGGCTGCTGGAATTGGTCTGATCTCTCTCATGGTTGAGCGAAGTCCCTCTAAAAATATACGTGGTCAGTTAGTCGGTGTAACAAAGAATTTATCAGGAAGTCTAAGGATACTGCCGTAGACTAATTCGACTGCCGATATCCTTTTTAATCAGAGTTGGGAAAGTTACTTTTTAAAAGTAACTCGTTACCGTTATTTTCGGTAAAAAGTAACTTGTTACCGTTACTCTTTACCGATTTTAAAAAGTAACGCGTTACCGTTACCTAAAAGTAACGATTAAAAATCGTTACTTTTCGTTACTTTTTTCTTAATGCTAAGACAGGATATAAGTTGAACATAAAATATTTAGAAAGATGTTTATCTTTAAATATTTTTATTAGTATCTTATATACCTTTTTATTACATTATTAATAAAATTAAACATATGGTTTTATTGGTTTTTTTTCTTTACATAGAAGTTTAACGATACGCCTTGTTTATTTTTAGCAAAAGTTGATTTAGCGTTATCTACCAGTATGAATTTTACTCAATGTCACTGTTTCTCATAAAGAAGTATTTATATAGCTTCTGCACATAGGACGCGGAAACGCTTGCCGCGCGGCAAAAGGTAGCCAATCAACGTGTCGTTTTTCCTTAAAAGCTGTATGTTTATTGGCTATCGCGTCACTTCTTACCACGCGGCAAGCGTTTTCGCGTCCTGTGTGCAAGAGCCCGTAGCCAATGAACTTACAGCTCTAATCTAAATTATGCATCATAATTATAAATAGCGTACGTTTCGATCCCTTTTTTGGACCATCTTAGCGCAATTAAAAAGTAATCATAAACATAGATTACATAAATAAAAAAGTTTATCCTTTTATTACCATGTTTCAATATTGAAGATATTATATACAATACATTGTAATATAACTGTTTTACTTGCTTATTTTAATATGTTTGGATTGTGTATTCTAATATGTTTTTAATTGTGTTTTACTTGAGTATAGCATATTTTAATATAATTCTGCAAAATAAATTTTCGAATAAATTTCCTGTAGCATGATAAGATTTTATATACATATGTATCAAATCTGTCGAAAATATTGTTATGATAATATTTATATATTATTTGTATTTTCAGGTCTTGCTGGTGTTATATACTTTTTGTTAGATGTACAACAACCACATCTGGCTAAATTTCCGACATATAATATTTAAACAGTGAAACACTAAGGCTCTGAATATTTCAATATAAATAACAATAAAAAGGAGGCTAATAAGAGCTAAGTACGAGGTAAAGGCGCAAAATAATAAATCTAATGATTATTAGGCACTATTTATTGATTAAAATTAAACGTTTTGATCCCACTTTGGACTATCTTTAGTAACTACATAAACAAAGTAAAAAACAATAAAGATGAAAGAAGTTTATATGAGAAGTGGATGTTTTTAAAAACTAAATATATACATACTTAAAAATAGCAGAATAAAGAAACGACGATATGTATCATGTGGTCATAGATGCATGGAATCCCAGAATCCTCCGCGAAACTCCCATAACAGAAACCTTCCAACTGTCGACGGATGATGTAAAACGTACTATATTACACTCCATCCTTACATTATTAGACTTTGACAAAATGCAACAATTGTTGATGAAAAAACCAAATGTCATAGTAAGAGAGAAGCTACTCACAAGAGAATGCAGAGGCGTGCAGGAAGCCACGAAGATCAAACGCATTCGTCAAAAGTATATTGCGAATGATTATTAAACATATAAACATGAAGTGTATTTGACCGGGACGATAATATAAGACATATAATTAACATATGTAGAGGAATCGATAAATGAGCGTCTTTCTTTTAATGTGCATTACGATGTTCAGTCGTCCTAATATTTAAAAATCTGCGAGTTTGTCCAACATATAAAGCGTCACAATTATTACATGAAATCTTGTAAACCTCATTCTTCTGTAATTTATTACTTAGGTAACTTGTCTTTATGTACCTTGATGAAACAATTAAATTTATTTATTCCTGTATACGATAATTTTGTGTCTAAATCACACATTTAATTTTACCAAAAACAAACGGAACATGAAGTATATTAAAATAAAAAATGTTCTTTCTTATTTATGTCTATATTATTTTTTAAAACAGTCGAGTTTTTGTCATTGATTTTTGCAACAAGATATTTTAGCTCATGAATCACGTTGAATATGTAAAATACAGGATATTCATTGTGTCCAGCAGAATATTGATAATAAACCCCAGATTTTTTGTAAGATCTTGGATGAGAAAGTAAGACACTGTCTGTTAGGCCGATGATGGTGCCTCTTTTTTAGCAGATGCTGCGAAATTGAGGTATCTTCTGAAAAAAGTAGGCTTGTGAAACGAATCAAATTCTTACATCATTATTAACAATAATAGTAACGACATAATTCAGTCAGTTATCTACACTATACTCTATCGTAAACTGTGGCCTCGAATAGAGTTGAATGTATTTTACATTTTTGAGTGTAGAAGAGGAGGTTGCCAACACGAGCGGACATAGCAGACCAAATAGCCGACAGCAAAAATCATGATGAGCACAATCATGGAAAGAGAGTTTACGGGTGTTGTGCCCGTAGCCGCTAGGAAAGGGACTTTTCGGAATTCGTTTGCCCAAAGGATTAGGACCCACGCACTTAAATAAAGACACTCCGTACTTCACAGTAAAACAGTTTATTCACTAACACTACTTTACACTTTATTACTTAGTCGAGTCTTCGCGGGTATAATATACGAGCGCGATACGTACGCTTGATTTTGGTAGCGATCCGATACTCTTCTCGCTGATCGCTATATATACTAATTAATCGGGAAGAAAGGAGCATAGCGACTCTGATCGGAGTCACGTATCGTGCTCTATTTTTGTCAGCTGCTTAGTCAGCTTCTACGAACTGTATCGTGACTTGCTTGTCTTTTGGTCACGTCTCTCTTTATTCTATATTATCTTTTACCTTCATATTTAACTAATTATTTCTTAATTTGTTTTACTTAATCTTTATTACTTAATTTCTTCCTTGATTTTTTTCTCACTGTTTGATAATTTATAATACTTTACTTCAATATTTTATAACTTAGTCGGATTACGACATTCCTCCCCCTTTGAAAAAAGAAAACAAGTTAGTCTTAGAACGAGTTTTCGTCTCCTAATAATTTACAATAATAATTTTTTCGCCATTTTTACATTGGTTTCTTATATCTAGCGACTGCTTAGCATAATATCGCAGTATTGCTTTCTTTGCTTGTTGTCGCGTCGGCTCCTATTTCCGTTAGATATATTACTCGCTGTACTGTAGATATGTTCTTCCCATAGCAAAAAGAGTCACAGCGATATCATAATGATATTGCTCTGTGACGATCAAATATGTCACAATGAAATCACAACGAAGTCATGGTAACATGCGAATGTCCGTTTTGTCACAAGTGTGATGTCACTATGACATCATTATGATATGAAATAAAAAATGTTACAGTGATGCAATTTATATATTACAAAATCTTATATATACGTTGTCGCAGAGTGGGCTATTTCACGTGTTGAATACACTATTTGATTTCAAAGTATTTATTCCAAATGTAAGAAGTAATTATAGAGAGTGTTTCGACGCGGATACAAAATCAAAAAAAATAAATCAAAGCATTAATAAATCAAAGAAAGCAGTTTCGAGATACATGCAAAGTAACAAAGAAAGAACTTATTCTAATTAATATCGCCGCTTGGCCAAGTAATCGCACACAGTGGTTCGCTCGCTCGCTCGCACCGGAAAAGGGTCCTCCCGCAATCGTCACCTTGTACCTATTTCTATTATTACACCCTCTTTATCTCGTTATCACTAGAGTAAAGCGGGTAAATCAAACAGCGAGAAAATTACATCTTCCAACATACGTTTTATTATTTATTTGCACATTTATCTACCCGATTTCTGAACAATCAGTTTAATATCTGAATTTCTTGTATTGAGTATTCGAATCCTAGAATCCTAACATGGGTCCTACAATTAATATCTTCGAAGATACAGGCTATCTTCCTATTTGAGCTTTTTGTCCTTTTCTTATTGGTCGTGTCATCTATAATGCAGTAAACAAAAGAGTACATACTGGTTTTGCAGTCAGCATTATAGAAAGTGCTCATCTCATTCATTGTCATGTATTTTTTCAGCCCTACGTCTGATACCTACTTACCTTACCTTACTGATACTTTCATACTGATACCTACAAACCCAATGTACGTTATTATAACCCAATGTTACTATAGCAAAACCAGTAAATACTCTTTTGTTTACTGCATTGTAGAGGGGACACAACCAATAAGAAAAGGACAAAGAGCTTGGACTGTATGAGTGCGAGAGTGAAGAGAGCGTGACGCGCGTGGTGTGAGTGGGGCAAAGGGCGCCGCGGGCGCTCGTCACCGAAGCAAGAACGTTAGTTGTATTTCGGCAATAAAGACGTATAGTATAGTATCGAACTTCGGTCTCTTATTTTCATACGGATCAACTGGCGACGAGAATAAAACTAAAGAGTCGAATGTCAATGGACGAAAACCCAAAGATCGCATGGATTCAAAAGTTGTCGCAAATACAAGTTCGAAAAGAATTATCCGATAGAGGAATTGTCTCGAGAGAAGAGAAAACTCTCGACACATTACGAGCGCGGTTACGGGAAGCAATCAGAAGCGCTGCAGCAGTTGCGCCTCAGCAACAGACATCTCAGACGGACGGTAACGGCTCAGCGAACGAAAGCGAAGCAGGAAGATAAAAAATGGAATACCGGAGTCAATTGGACTTAAAAATCGGGATAGATGATTGGGAACAATTCATAGAGCGGATTGACCTTTATTTTATGGCCAACGATATCACGAACGAAGCGAAAAAGAGAGCAATTTTATTAACCAAAGTCAGCGCGGAAACGTATTTACAGCCGCGATTCGGAAAGTGTGTGCGCCAAAGAAACCGGCGGAGACGGCATTAGCGGATATCGTGGAAAAAATGACGCAATACGTCAAGCCAAAAGTGAGCGTGCAAGTGCTGCAAGACCGGGTAAGGCAACAAGTACAGCTGGAGAACGAGACGGTCGGACAATATATCGCAGCACTAGAAAAATTGTCAAGGGACTGTAAATTCGATAACGTCGACGAAGCAGTGAAAGATCAATTTCTGAACGGGATACGAGATCGAAATATAAAAGTCGCGTTATTCCGAGAAGAAAATCTCACCTTGGCTACGGTACGACCACTACAATAGCCGCAGCTTATGAGACAGCGGACAGGAGTGTAGACGAAATCAAAACACCCGCGCGCGGGGAGCGGAAGGACGCGAGCGAAGACTCGAACGAGGTAAACCATTTGGGAAGCTTGAAAACATATCAGCAGAAATGCGAAGCCAAGAGGAGAACAGAGAGGGGCGAGAGGAAGGACAGCAATAAAATCACAGCAGCAACAAGGACCATCACCGGGAGTACTGTAGGTGCTGCGGGAAGAAAGGACATAATGTTAGAAACTGTTGGCATATGGAGAGAGAGTGTCATAACTGTGATAAGAGAGGACACTTAGAAGCGATATGTAGAGCAAACAAGCAAAAGAAAATAAAGAACATTCACGATAACGAATCCGAGACGGGGGAGAGCGACGATGACTCAGATTCGGACGGACACGTTCTGGCACTCGCGATTAAGAAGAAGAATATACATTCAACAAAGTGGAATTCATGATTTTTTTTGCTGATAGAGCAAATTGAATTTTTTTGTTTTTCAATGCGAGAGAGTATATCTACGTGTAGAGAAAGTACAAAGACTTCTAAATATCTCAAAGACAAAACAATTGTTTTTCAGATTGTTTTTCAATTGTTAGAATCGTAATGAACAAATTTTTAATGCATAATCTTTAAATGAATCTTTTTTTCCCAACCCCTTCGAGATATTTAGAAGTCCTTGTACTTTCTCTACACGTAGGTATACCCTTTCGCATTGAAAAACAAAAAAATTCAATTTGCTCTATCTCAGCGAAAAAAATCGGATCATAGCAATCGAATATGCGTTGGAAAGAGTAAGAATAGCACTTTAATGTGACATCCGACTGGATACTGAAAAAAAATTGTTAGAGATTTTGTAGGTCGTTGAAAATTGCCAAATACCTCATTTTTTGCACCTTTAGGTTACAATATCTTAAAAACTTGACGTGATACGACATTTTCGGGGCCAGATTCGTAATCAGCGCATCAAAATCTACTAGAAACAACTTTTTTTACTTTAAGGCCAAAAAAAGGTTGCATTTTTGTTGACCAATGTTATTGACGCGCACACAAAGTGGCCCGAAGTAGAGATCATGAAATCAACCACCGCGAGCGAAATGATTAAGATATTTCATAAATTATTTTCGCGTTTCGGCCTGCCGCACCATTTAGTCAGTGACAATGGAACGCAATATACAAGCGCCGAGTTTGCTGAGTTTCTACGACCGATGGGAATAAAACATTCATTTTTACCAGTAAAGCACCCAGCTACGAACGGCGCCGCTGAAAATTTTGTGAAAGTCTTCAAAAAGAAAATCAAAGCAATGATGAAAGATGGAAAAAATACAACAAGCAATAGACATGTTCCTTTTCGATTACTAAACGACAAGGCACAGCACCACTGGCAAAACACCCTCAAAATTAATGTTTAATCGAGAGCTTCGAACACGTTTCAGTCTACTGCAGCCAGACATCACGCAGACGGTATTTCATAAACAAACGAAGCAAATAGAAAACAAAGGAAGGAGGAGACGTGCCGAATTTGCAGAGGAGGAAACGGTCTGGGAGATAGATTATAGGAAGAACTCCGCGGACTGGAGCGCGGCAAAGATAATTAAGCAACTCAGCCAGTAACATACAAAATTCGTTTCGAAGATGATGTGGAGGCCAAATGACATACCAATCAATTGACCAAACGATTAGAGAGAGGAACGGGGCGGGAAAACAAAGCACCGAGCAGCGAGAAACCGGAACTACGACGATCCGAGAGACTGCGACGAAAAATGGAGAGCGGGAGGCAAATTTAGTGGAGGAGAGTTGGAGTGTATGAGTGCGAGAGTGAAGAGAGCGTGACGCGCGTGGTGTGAGTGGGGCAATGGGCGCCGCGGGCGCTCGTCGCCGAAGCGAGAACGTTAGTTGTATTTCGGCAATAAAGACTAGTATAGTATCGAACCTTGGTCTCTTATTTTCATACGGATCAAGAGCTCAAATAGAAAAATAGCCTGTATCTTCGAAGATATTAATTGTAAGATCCATGTTAATTAGACTTTTTTTCTTGTTTTGATCAATACTACCTTCTCTCAAAATGTGTGACCCTTTTTTTAACACCCTGTATATATAGCTAATATAATTATATTTATTATTATTAGCCCTTAATATATATTATTAGCCACTTTGAAGCTAGATATAATTCTCATGACTAAAACTTATACTAAATACGAGATGGACAGCGCATAGTGCGTCGCATAGCGGTAAGCGTACGAATTAGCGTCTACTGAATACTGTTTTTGGAATGTTTCTGGAATGTTACTGTTACATTTCTGTGATATTTTGTCATATTATGATGATATTACCGCGACTGTGATGAATGATATCACTGCAACTTTTTAATAATGTCAGTGACATCACAATTTTCCTATGACCTTATTGTGACTCTATTGTGATGTCACTGTGACTTCTTTTGCTATGGGAGTCTTGTATATGTTTAGGTTTACTCATTAGGTTTATATTCAGTTCTATAGTTTTTTTCCTTTTTACTTTTATTTCGCCTTATCGCGTATATTATTGCTATTATAATAATCATTATTATGATTCCTGAAGAGCTGGAAATTATCGGATATATCATATATTTACATGTCGTTAAGTTGTCGTTGTCTAACTGTTTATCTCGCTTAATCCTTTGCTTAAGTCCATTAATTCGCTTGGTTTTTGTATAGTTTTTCGAAATTTTACTAATCGAATGTCTTCTGTGTTTTTGTTCTTCTGTTTGTCTCGTGCAAATGTTAGATTGTATTCTGGTATATGTGTTTGTATGTACGATGTTATCTTTAATTTTCTCGTTTTGATCGTCATTTCGAGCGTTGTCAGTTTGCAGTTATCTGTTTTATCGATCTCGATTCTATCGGTTTTATATTCTCTACATAATATTTCTATGTGTTGCTTATTTTTCGTTGAGTATAACCATGAATTTGAGTTACTCAGCGCGAGCCATATCGTGTTTAAAATGGGGAGGTCTCAGTTGCGCACAGAATAAATCGGACACAGCAGGTTGAATGAATCGGACAGGCCGTGTGTGCGTTTCTTATTGTGTCCGATTGGATCTGTGTCCGATTGCTACCACCGTGTGTCCGTTTCTTATTGTGTCCGATTGACACTGTCCGATTGGCAATGTGTTCGATTGCTACTGTGTCCGATTGGCATTGTGTCCGATTGTCACTGTGTCCGTTTCTTATTGTGTCCGATTGGGCCTGTGTCCGATTGGGCCTGTGTCCGATTCATTCAACCTGCTGTGTCCGATTTATTCTGTATGCAACTGGGACTCACTCTTTGAAATTATGTGTCGATTTTTACAATTTGCTTTGTGACCTGCTAATTATAGATATGTTTGTACTTCGCATAACGAATTATCGTCCACGTGGTATACGGGGTGGTTATGCTTGCAAATGTATTGTTTCTCGTCCCTAATACATTCCTAATACATAATAGATTCTCTTGTGTAGTTGTGATGTATGTTTGACTTTCCGTATCCATCGCTATTAGTTGTTGATTTACTTCTACAAATGTAAATACATTTTCGTAGTTTCAAATGTCGGTAGCGGCATTACTTTTAATATATCGTACGCGGGGTATATAATTAATGGGAATTTTATAATCGTATATATATTTGAATTATCATTATACGCGCTGATCGTTATAAATTTTTCGCCCAGTTTTCTGCGGCAATGCGGAATGAGAAGTGTAATCCTGGTGGTAGTTGTGACTTAGCTTCTTCTAAATTTGCTACTATGCTTTTTATTAGTATCAATCTGATGTTTATAATTCCTTTCTTTGCATTTGTAAGGTGTTCTATTATATCTTCCGTGTCGTGTGTCAGATCCGCTATTATCGCGTTTACCGTAAGGAAGTGCTCGTCTAGATCTTCACGGTGCCCGTATCTTATTCTTTGGTCTCTCATCTTTATTGTGATATTTAGAAATATTTCTTCGTTTTCTTGGAGTACCTTTTCTAGGTCATCTACGTGGGCGATCATGATATTTAAAATGTTTATGTGGTTTTTTGCCGCATATTGCAGTGTTTGCTGGTTTTGCAGTAGGTTTATTTGTTCTAGGGATGGGCGATGTTCAAAATAAAATCGATTGTAATAACATCGATTTAAAAAAAAATCGATTTTTTTATGTAAAAATCGACGAGTCGATTAATCGAATAAAAAAAATTATTAGTGAGTAAGGTTATTATTTTATTATTGAATCTTTTTTTTATATATATACTTGTTTCTTATTATTTAATACATTCCAGTTGTTCCCAAAGTTCTTCTACCTGAAAAATTATTGTTATTAAGCCATCAATATATATATATATATATATATATGTATATAATTATAATAAAAATAATAAGTATTTCATTTAATCATGTATGTACATGAGTAACCATTTATAATCAAAAGACAATCTTACCTGCAGGGTCAACTCATTTGTCTTAAATGAATAAATAAAAGGTCACAAGAATAGCAAAATACTCAATTGCATTAGGTTACAACACATCTATATACTTTATAGTTATTTTATATTGGAAAAAACAACCTTCAAATAAAAAATTGAAAATTAAATGATAAGAAATAGGAAATGTTACTAATAGAGGAAATAAATTATAGGAAATAGGAACTGTCACCGTTTACTTAAAAAAAATCTCATGCCTTATATAGTAAAAAACATATAACGTAGTCACAAGAGAGGAACATAGTTTCCATGGGATTGTATGCTTTGTTTGAATTTGAAGTTGACAATTTCACATTCAGTGTCATCGATTGCAAGTTATTGCAACAAATTAATTAGAAAAAAAGTTATAGTATATAACATAATTATAACATAATTATGTTATAATTATAATAATAACAATATATATATATATGTGTATATATATATATATATATACATATATATATATATATACACACATATATATTATAATTATAACATTATTATATAAATTATATTATATTACATTATTAATAAATGTGTATATAATATGTAAATATATTATATTATATTAATAAATTTAATAAATTTGTTGCGATCACTTGCGATCGATGACACCGAATTTGAATTTGTGAACGTCAAATTCAAGCAAAGCATACAATTCCATGGCAACAACGATATCAGCGCATGCGTATTGCGGACGATTATTAATCACTATCTTTCTCTCTCGCACATCTTGGATACAGGCTTGTTACACGGGAAATATAGGCAATTCCCCTTCCATGTTTATATGTTCTAAGCATAGACCTTATAGATATGGACTGGCAATTGCCTATAGTTTCTGTACTAGAAGCAGTGTCCGGAGGGGGTTAGAGAGAGAATCATGCTTCTCTTTCTGGAAGTGTACCGAAATACTAAAGGAAGAAAAGAGAGGGAAGTACTTCTCTCTCTACAAGTGTACCAAAGTACTAAAGGAAGAAGAGAGAGGGAAGTATGTTTCTTTCTCTAACCTCCTTCGGTCAAGCCTGCTATGTATTGCCAGTCCATATCTATAAGGTCTATGGTTCTAAGCCTGTCATGAACGCTGAGCCAAACTCTCCTGAAGATTGATATAATAGAGCACACGAAATTTGATCTCTCATAGAAAGGACGAATGGTTTATTAAAATTGCGTTTCCGATGTTTATTAAAACATAGGGTGTTACATTATAAATCAGACGTAGCATCGCGTATAATTAATTCTTGTGTGATATTGCACAATATGTGTATTGAAGAAAATATTCCAATACCACGTTTAGAGGAAACAGATTATAATGTTGATTTTGGATTGGATATAAATGAAAACGTAAATGAAAATGAAAATGCAAGACAAAATCGTATTAATCTAGAGCTCATTGCAGGAAGAAGAATTCAGAGATTATTAATTCGAAATATGTTTACTTAAATACAGGGTGTCCGGTAATAATCGCCCCACCCGTCACGTGCAGGTAGAGGCAGTTAAACTGAGTAGGAAAGTCCTGTACCGTTTTGCGATTTTCGCAATAATTAATAAGAAATTAAATAAAAAAGAGCGGCCAATCCGTGCGAGTAAAAGCGCGCGGCGAGAAGAGACCTCCTACTGTTTACGTGATTCTTGTCGCGCGGCGAAAATAAAAGCCTAATGTTTACGCGGTTGCTACGCACGCGATAAAGCGGGGAGGAGCACTCTACAAAGGACAATGGATAAATACGAGCAATGCATAACGCTGGACCCCCGCGTGGGCTGTCTCTTCTCGCCGAGCGCTTTTACTCGCGCGGATTGGCTGATCTTGTTTAATTTATTTCTCATTAATTATTGCGAAGATTGCAAAACGGTACAGGACTTTCTTATTCGGTTTAACCTGCTCTACCTGCACACGACGGGTGGGGCGATTATTACCTGACACCCTGTATAATAAAGAACATTTTAATTGAAACATGTTATTTTATTAACACATTATATCTAAAGTAATACGCATATCAAAATAATATACATAATAATGTAACTGTAAATAAATAAAATTTTAGAAAACATTTTATATACCATTTTACGTTAAAAATAAAAACACTTACGCACAAAATAAAAACAAAAAATAAAAGTTAATATAAACTCATTAAAATCTTGGGAGTTTACATACTTATAAAGTAACTTATTACATAAAATAGGAACTTCTTATTTATAATATCCATCTATCACAGAATATTTTCATAGAAATTAAACAAACATAAAAAATAAGCATAATTAAACATAAAAAGTAAAAGTCTTTGAAAATGACAGCTTTTAAAAATTATAGTGTTTCGTAATAGTATAAATATTAGATATATTTTCTAATGCAGTTGCTATTCTTTCTTTTACTATTATGCCTCTTTGTAATAATTTTAATTTTTTTCTATAATATTTCTTCCTCATCTTCTGATCTTTCTATGACTTGCTACTGTTTTTTTTTGTTTTGTGTTGACAGATATATTCGCAATTATTTCATTTTCGTGATTTTCTCTATCAGTAGCCATTATTTTATTCTTTTTATTATCTATCCTTGTTTCATTCTCTGTAAAAGAATTTTGTATATCACATATTGTAGCCTCATTATTATTTGTATCCATATTTATTGTCTCCACATTCGTTGTTTCAGGATGTAATACATGCTGATACTCTCGTCCAAGTATTGTATATCTTCAAATTCCTATATACAAAATTACATTTTAAAAAATGGATAATATATATACTAACGTTTATTAATTTATTGTTTCAAAGAACTTATTATTCAGAAACGTTATTTATTACATAAAGTATGATTAATCAAAATATAATTCAAAATTTCTGTATATAATAAAGATCATCATGTGTGTGAATGTAAAAAAGAGAATACATACAAATGAAACGTTTGTTTTTGCAATATTATGGCCACTAATTGCTGTTGCATTTATTGTTTCCAAAACCTGTTGTTCCACAGATGTTAATTGCTTTACTTCTGATAAAGATGGACCACCACCTGTGTGTGTGTGTGTTCCTCTTGTGTATTTATGTTTTGTTTTTGTTTTTGAACAAAGATCTTGCCAAGTCTGTTATAAAAACATTTATTTGCTATTAATACAATTTTTAAACTAATTACATATATAATTAAATGATCATTAAAAGGATTAATTATGTTATCTTCCAAAGTTATAAATATTTTCTTTTTACCTTTCTCCATTGTTTCCAATCTTTTACTGCACCATTGGATATCTTATGCAGGTCTTCGGCGAGTGCCATCCATAATTTTTGTGCATCTTTTGCTGTAAATGATGCCGAAAATTTACCCGATCTTAATTTCTCATTTTGTTCCATAACCCAGATAGCAAAATATATGCATTCTGAGTTCATATTGTACTCATATTTCTTATAAACATGATGACAAAAATAAACACAGATGCGGGCTCATATGCTGCTCAGAATGCAAACATATTATGACCTAACTCAGATAGAAAAATATATTGTGAGTATTGTACTCACATTTCTTACAAACATGATGATGACAAAAATAGACACAGATATGGGTTCATATGAGAAGATTCAAAACGTGGACATTTTATATTAGGTATAAAATCGAACATAAAGTTGCTAATTAAATAAATAAAATAAATTATAAGTATATTTAACTTATAAAACTCGCAATTTAATTTATATAGAAATTTGCTTCAAGTAGACAATAAATGGATTTTCTCGTTTTTTCTATTTTCTCTATAAATATTCTCATTTATCCGCCTAATTTTAAATAATTTATTTAATATTTTGAATTCCCGAGAATGTATTACACACAAATTAAACTAACAAAAAATATATACTTTGAAATTTATGTTAAAACCGTTCTTTGTAGGCTTTATATATATTTCATGACGAAAACTTGAATACGAGTTTGCTAAGAGCGGTTTCGCCGCGTAGCGGCAAGCGAAGAAACACGAAAATGCTGAACGTACAAAATTTATAATACATAATAATTAATTATTGCAATCAGCATATGATTGCAATCAGCATATGATTATCATGAATTTACAAGATAACATCAATATGTGAGCTCACATTTTTTCTCATGTGCACGTCAATTTGTGCTCATGATATGTATCATCATAATATGATTACGAAACATACATCATATTTCGATAAATATCAGAAGATCATGACGTGATGAAATCTGATCATCAGGCATTTCTATCTGGGAAATTCAATAAGAGCTTCCTTTTGCTCTGTGGTTATATATCATAATATTGTACTCATTTTTAATTTCTCCAATAACCTAAAAATACAAAATAGACTTTTTAAAGCAGTGCTATAAACAAATTTAACTGATTAAATAGAAATGTAACAAATTATTCTAAATGTATCAATAGATTGATAATCAAACTTAACAATCTGCTATCAAATTTGTTATCAATTAAATATATTTTAATAAAATATACGTCAGATTTTGCTTCTGTCATCAATCTGCTGTCAAATTATATTGACAGACATGACTAACAAAATGCGAATTTAATTTGGGCATATATTGAATCTATCGCAAAATTCTAATTGAATCTATTGTTAATGTATCAATCCATAATATTAACAGTTTGTTTATACTTCCCAGATAGCCAAGTCTGTTTGAACAGATTTTGCCAAACACCTGCTACAAATTTTTGTCAGCAGAAAGACTGCAGATTGTATACAAAATCTGTTATATCAGATAATGATAGCAGAATGTCAGCAGAAATATTACAAAACCTGCTGACATAATTTGACAGCAGATCAGTAGCAGAAACCGAGCAGGATTTGCACAGAATTACCATAGCAGATTGGCAGCAGAAACTGAGCAGGATCTGCGCAACGCAATCTGACGGCAAATTGGCAGCAGAAACCGAGCAGAATCTGCAGCTTTTAGCCATTTATTCGTTTACCGCTATGCGGTGCATTATTCACTTTCTCTATCCGTACTCGAGTTCTTGTTATGAGCGTATATAAAGCCTGCAAAATGCGGTTAATAGCATATGTAATTATTCTATCAGTTTAATCTCTGATACGATTCCTGTACAGGGGAATTCAGATATTGAACTGATTTTTGGAAAATCGGACAGATAAATGTCCGATTTTCACTTATTCGGACAATTTCTGTCCGAATAAGTGAAAATATTTCGTTATTATCTACTTTATTATCTACGTTATTATCTACGTTATTATCTACTACTAAGATATAAAATAGAAATTAACTTCCATATAAATAAAATATTTAAAATTTTATAAATTAAATTATTAACATTTTTCTATGTATATATTACATTAATATATGTTATTAATATTATATATTTATTAATGCAAACGTCAGACAATGACGTTCCGTGAATGTGACATATTGACTATTGCATACCTCATTTATTATCTTTTAGTAAGCGAAACAAGCAATGTAAATTAATGAAGCATTTAAATGCCACTATTCCATTTAAATTATGACGACAGATCCTGCTCAATTTCTGCCATTAATCTGACATCAAACTGTTGCGCAGATCCTGCTCGGTTTCTGCCGCCAATCTGACGTCAAGTCATGTTAGCAGATCCTGCTGGGTTTTTGCCGCCAATCTGCTGTCAGATTCTGTGAGCAGGCTCTGCCGGCAAAACATAAGCTGAATGCGGACGCAGTTGATGTCAGTCTGCTGACATATTTTGATCAAATCTGTTATCAGTCTGCCGACATACTGCTAACATTTTGCTTACGGGGCTTGGTTATTTCATTAACTTTAATTTTTGGGCTCATTAAATTTAAGATTATGTTTTGTTCCGGTATTCAGGAGAATTCTGTTTCATCTTCCGTTGTAAAAGAATTCTGATTGGTGCAAATTTACATTTTATACTTGGCAACGCTGTGAGATTATCGCGTACAAATTTTCGAATGATAATTTTCACTTCATTTCGAGAATAGCCATAGTATTACGCATGCGATATCAGTCATGCGAAAATTATTGGCCACGATATATATCGTATGGTTTCAAAAATAAGGCCCCTGGTCATTAAACGGACGACCGAGACCGAAGACGTCGGACCACACGAGGTGAGATAACAATAATAAAAAGTCGCAAAACAATAACAAAAAGGACGAACGAAAAATTTATCAGGCGCGAAAAAGAAATTCAGACACCGAGTGTAGCAGCGACTAAGAGGAAGAATGCGAAGAAAAGAGTAAGCAAACGCGCGCGCTCGAGTATCAAGTAACGCACATATGACGAACGCCGCGAGGAACAGCCGGACTAGATTTAATAACTCTACCGATCCGCGAGACAAAGCACGGCAAAATAAACATGCTATATGACTCCGGAGCTACTATCTCACTAATAAAAGTAAAACAGTTAAAGGGCGAGACCGTAATTTATGAAGACAAAATTACATTAGTCGGAATAACCGGACATAAGGCGCGGACAATAGGCAAAATGTACGCAACAATCGACTTAGACGGTCGTAAAATAAAACACGCGATCTACGTCGTGAAGGACAATTTCCCGATGGAATACAAGGGAATCCTAGGAATCGACTTTCTCCGAAAACAACACGTTTTATGCGATTACAAAAAGCGGGAACTCAAGATAGGAGACGCCGTGTTAAAGCTACAACCTTATGATAAAATTACGCTAAAACCGCGCAGCGAGACAATTATACAAGCCGCGACAGACCGCAACGAGATAGGCGTCGTACAAGCGGAAGAAACAGCGCCAGGAATTTACATCGGACGATGCTTAGTCGAGCCGAAAAACTACTCGTGTCCGATCAGTGTGATAAATACTACCGACGAAACAGTCGAGATTCGCACGCCGTTAGTAAAAATAGAAAATATAGATAAAGCCAATTCGCATGCAATCTATACTGTACAATCCGAAAAAACGCGCAACTACTCGTCGTCGCGCAACGAACAAATCTGACAATTATTACGGACTGACCACTTAAACGACGAAGAAAAACGATCCACACTAAAAATATGCGAAGAATATAATGACATATTTCATCTAAGCGGAGAAACCCTAACATGCACCGTGACTATAGAGCACGAGATAAACACGCGCGCCGACACATCACCGATAAACGTGAGACCATATCGTCTTCCCGAGAAGCACAAAACGGAAGTAAATAAACAAGTGCAAGAAATGTTAAAAGACGAAATTATTAGGACCAGGGCTAGTCAATGGAATGCACCGTTATTGGTAGTGCCGAAGAAAACCGACGCATCCGGAAAATCGAAACTCGGAGTAGTAGTAGACTTCCGACGACTGAATAATTTAACGATAGGCGATTCATTTTCGCTACCGAATATCACGGATTATTGGACCAGTTAGGAAACGCCAAGTATTTTACTATACTAGATTTGGCATCAGGATATCACCAGATACCGATGGCCAAACGCGATAAAAATAAGACAGCCTTCTCCACTCCCTACGGACATTACGAGTTCAACCGCATGCCATTTGGATTGAAAAACGCACCGACGACCTTTCAACGGCTGATGAATTCAGTATTAATGGGGATACAAGGGCTCAGATGTCTAGTCTACCTCGACTACATTGTAATATACAGATCCAGTTTAGAGGATCATAATAAAAGACTCGCGGAAGTACTACGAAGACTACGAGAAAATAATTTAAAATTGCAACCGGATAAATGCGAATTTTTGCGTAAAGAAGTAATTTATTTAGAACATATTATTTCCGAAAACGGCATACTACCCGATCCATCAAAATTAAAAGCGGTAAAAAATTTTCCGACACCGAAAAAAATTAAAGACATCCAATCGTTTATCGGATTATCCGGCTATTACAGGAAATTTATCGAAGACTTTTCGCGTATCGCTAAACCTTTAACAAAATTAACAAAAAAGAACGAAAAATTCATATGGATCACAGAGCAGCAAAATGCCTTCGACTTGCTAAAAAAAATTAATGACGGCGCCAGTGCTAAAATATCCAGACTTCAACAAAGAATTCAAAGTGACCACTGATGCCTCCGACTATGCCATCAGAGTCGTGCTGTCACATGAATCGATAGGCAACGACCGACCCATTGTTTACGCGAGTAGAGTGTTATCTCGCGCGGAGCAAAATTACAATACGACTAAAAAGGAACTACTAGCAATCGTATGGGCCGTAAAACATTTTAGACCATATGTATATGGAACGAAATTCAAGATAATAACCGATCACAAGCCATTGATTTGGTTATTCAACGTGAATGATCCTGGGTCAAAATTAATCCGCTGGAGATTAAAATTCGAAGAATATGATTACGAAATCATACATAAGGCCGGACGAGCGAACGCCGACGCGCTAAGTCGAAACGCGATATCAGAATCGTATCAAGAAGAACGAGAAGAAGAAATCCTCAAGGTAGAAGAAGAAAATACCGACGAAGCAAGAACCTATACCGAAGAGGAGAAACAGTAGATACTTTACGAATATCATGATGCCCCCACAGGAGGACATCAAGGGATCGAGCGAACAATTAAAATAATTCTGTTAAATCATAATTGGCCGGGCTTAACAAAAGACGTCGAGCGATATATTTCTAAATGCGAATCGTGTCAGAAAAATAAATTATCGCGACGAGTGAAAGCACCTCTCATTCTCATTATTACAAATACGCCTAGCAAACCGTTCGAAAAATGCGCGCTAGGTATTGTCGGACCGTTAACATGTTGATATACGTAAAAATACTTCAGTAATAATTTATATCGCTGTATTTATATCGTAGTATATATTAGAATGCCAAAACGTTTCGCGCAGTTAATAAAATATGTTAATAAATTCATGATATTTCGATATTTTAGGCCCGTATTCATAGTCCGATCTTATATTTAAGATTGTCTTAAGTCCGAGCTTGAAATGCTACGCAGCCATTTGATTGGTTGAATGGGATCTTAAGTCAACCTCAGACCAGACTTAATACGATCTTAAATATAAGACCGGACTATGAATACGGGCCTAAGGCCGGTATTCATAGTCCGTTCTTATTTCAAGACCGTCTTAAGTAATGTCTTAAGATGCTAATACGGCTCTGTGATTGGTTTATGACATCTTAAGATTGTACTTAAGACGGTCTTAAATATAAGAACCGACTATGAATACGGGCCTTAAGATCCACAATTATGGGCGTAGCATGGACACGCACCAAGTGGAGACGTTATCGGCAGTGCCAGAAAATGGGTGTGCGAAATAGTTCCAACTTTGAAAATGGGTGCGAGGGGCGTATCAAGCAGTCCCGTAAAACGGTAACAGGCAAAATGCCGGTGTGGCCGCTCTCAGGTTTCTCTCTAGTTCTGATACTGTGGTTCTTGTATCGTAGACACAAGGCCTTGGAAAAGAAATTAAATATTTTGATTATTGTATACAATTATTGTATACAATGTATACTATTTCAACAGAGGAAGAGAAAAAGATTCTTTACTTTTTAAAATCGCGAGGCTGCTGTTTGAGATGTTGCTTACGATTTATTGGATATCGTACATCAGATTGTTATTGCAAGCCTTTTGAATTTGCAGCACAAGTAAGTTTGTTTTTAATAAAAAAAAGAATATCAATAACATCGATATCAATATTAATAATCTCAATAAAATTTAATTAAATTTGTCAACATCAGTATTATTATCATGTGGAGATATTATTTGCATTCAGAGAGAGAATAGATATTGTCTTGTAAGAATATAGATGTAATAATTTTAAGTTATGCCAATCAAAATAATAAAAAATAATTTCATTATATATAGATTCGACTTGATAAAAATTCATAATGTGTTATTATAGATAGATAGTTTTGATATGAAGGATCATATTTCTTCGGAAGAAACATCTTGTATTGTATGTTTAGGAGTACTTCAAGATAAGACACAAGAAAAAGTAGTTATAAAGGTAAAATATGATAATATATACACATTTTAATACACATTTTACTTGATATCTGATGCCTTTTAATTATACAGGTAATAGAGGAAGTAAAAAAAAAAGGTTACGATTGTACAACTTTTACTTGTGCATTGACTGTTCCTGTATCGGTGAAACTTAGAGAACATATATTGTATGCTCATATGTCTAAAGAACTGGACATTCACAAATCTGTTATAGATGCTCTTAGAACAAGATTACAAAATATCAAAGATATCTGGAAATCGTTTATGATTCCAAAACTTGAGCAAGCTATGAAAAAATCTGCAGATTTGTTGACGCCATCGCCTTTTCTCATTGAAATTTTCTTAACTTATGCCAATGATGAGGTGATATTTAAAGAATTGTAAGCATTTGTTTTAAAACTTTATGTAATCTAAAACAAGATAAGTATAATTATTAATGACAAGAAGATAGTTTAAATAAGAGAACATTGTCTTTTTGTAATAAAAATATCTAAAGAAATTCTCATTTGTATTTTCAGAATGAATAAACATAAAGAAGGCAATAATAAACAGAAAAAAAGAAAATGTAATGATAATATATTTAGTAGGAAGAATATTGAAACTTTACTCATTGAAACAACGGATGAACAACTTGTGCAACATTTTACAATCTCACAAATTGTATCAAAAATGTTTGTTTCTGTAGATAATATTTTGTGTTCTCATAGCAGTATTTTTATAGGAGGTATCAACATAACTAAAATGATACTAGACTTATTTATGAATATTTATGGCATAACATTTTTTACACAATTTCAAAATTTTAGGATGTTATAACAAATTCTCAAGAAAACTCAGTCAGACTCCATGGTTTATAAATGGCGAGAAAAAAGTGGATACCTCAGTGCAAGACTTGCTGTGTAATCCTATTGCTGAAACTATGAAGGCAGAATGTACGATTGGTTGTATTTATTTATATTGCTATTGTATATGTTCCTACTGTCAACAAAGCTATAAGATGTTTATATTTGCACAGCAATAAAATTTTTATCATCAGGAAGAGAAGATGTTGATGTACGAAACATATATGGTGGCCGGCCATTCGCAGTTGAGTTGCTAAATCCTCGTATGACAAATATTACAAATGAACTTTTGAGACATTTAGCTGCAAATATCAATCAATTAACTAAACAGGTCCAAATAACATCAGGTTTAAAAGTTCTTTCAAGGTACGTTTTTTTAAAACAATTCTTTTAAGATATAATTTTTAAAATTAATTCAATTAAAATAAATCTGAGTAATTAACTTTAATTCACAAAAATATAAAGTATAATTAGTAAATCGAATTGTTGAGAATGTTGACAAGAAAAAAATAATTTGAACTAAAATAAATTCTATTAAATAAGCAAATTATATTGAATATATGCACGTTTTCAGGCTCGATTTGAAAAAACTTAAGGAAGGTGAAAATGTTAAAACAAAGTTTTATCGAGCGCTATGCGTTTGTCAAAGCGCGAACGGTGACAGTTTGCCACAATTGGAAAATCTAAATGAATTGAAGAATATCAAAATCATTCAGAAAACGCCAGTAAGAGTGTTGCATAGGCGGCCTTTAAATCCACGAATGCGCATTATTTACGAGATGCGCGTGCGCTGGGCAAAACCGCACGAAGTGAAGAAATTATTACAAATTTCCGTCGAGAGTACCAACATGTTTTTTATTCTCGATGTGAAAACGCAAGCAGGTACATATGTGAAGGAATTCGTACATGGTGATTTTGGTAGGACTAAGCCAAGTTTGTGTGATTTACTCAACACTGAAGTGGATATTGTAGCGTTAGACGTCACGGGTATTAATTTGCAATGGCCATAACAGTGAGTTAAATAATTGATATTATTTTTGATATTACATCTGATTAAAATTATCGAATGTAAAATGTCTTCTAAAAATGAATAAATAAATAATATACATATGTATTATATACGTGCGTACATGTGTGCGGTTGAGTGGCTGGAGGGATATATTTGTGTGCGTGCGCACGTATATAGATTTTTGGCTCTATTATGATTTTTTGGCTGATTTTAGGTGTTAAAACCAAAATTTTTTAAATTCTGTCTTCCTATCTTTCTGTTCTTAAAAGTCATAATAGCAATGAAAATCTGTACACGCGCGTAAAAACGTAACTCCATTCATAATCTATCCACTCACTCGACCATCTATACACACAACATATGTACATCAGGTAAAATTCCAGCCATGCTTCCTTTTTGGTCTCCAATAATACACCTTGAGTAATGCTAATGTCGATTACACATTATGGATTTCTACTAAAAAAAACTAAAAATGCACTGATTACTTGAATTCGCGATAGATCACATATTAATTCCTAAAATAAAAAGATTAATTTCTAAAATATTTTAGGGAGGAAACTAAGTTTTTAAATTGATCAAAGTAAATTTAAAAAAAATCTCTGCGTGAATAATCTCAAAATTTTTTTATTCATTTTTCGCAATTGACTTGAAAATAGTGCAATCTAGAAGAATTGATAAGAAAAGAACTTGAGAGCTGAGATTTTTAGATCAAAAATGCTTTAATATAAATTTGGATTTTATTCTTTTTTCGATTGTTTCAGTCTTCTTTTAATTTTCTTAAGAAGTATATAGATTTTTACAAAAACTTCATTATACAATATAGCATATAAAAATATTTCTAAATTCGTTTTTATTAAATATAAGATAAAGTAAAAATAAATTCTATAGTTTATAAATTTATAAATCTAAATCAATATTTTTTACATTTTTTAAATATACATATTTTTTAGTATTTTTTTAGGAGACTGCGCAGTGAGAATGGCAAAACTCCGATTTCAGGATTATTAATGCTGAGAAATAAATTCTCAGTCTTTTCCACAGTTTATCCAGTTACGACAGTAGCCGAAAATCAGCTCCGTAAAGTTAGCCGGACCACTTTAACTTTTTAATAATTAAAATTATCCAATCGTTTGGTGGTCGTTTGGTGGTGATTGGTAGCCTAATTAAAACGTTTGGTGATCCATCGGTTTTTCTTAAATAAATAATTAAAATTTTGGTGTAAATAAGTTAGTCGGACATTTTTTCAGCCTAATCGGTTAAATGAGGGTTTATTCGATGCAGAATCGTTAGGTGGTCACGAATGCTTTATTTATAACGTTTGGTGGTCCATAGTTTATCCAACAAATAAAAAAATGTGCGGTTAGGTAGTGGGGATGATTAACTGGAAGCTGTAAAGTTAGCCTAGCCTGACTAATACATTATTTACCAACAATTTTGTTCAAATTGATCTTAATTGAAAGATAATCGTTTGGTGGTGATTGGCAGTGTAATTACAACGTTTGGTAGTTAATTATTAGGCTATCACGATTACAAAACCATGCACGCTGATCCTGCGCCGCGCAGGGTATGTAATTAAGTATGTATAATTTGCAACTAGCAGCTAAATATTTTTTCTTAGAAACAACTAAGTTTTCTTTACACCAATTGATTCCTCTCATTATTTTGTGCATAAATGTATTGAGGTAAGATCATCGAAAAATAAATATTTTACGAGGTATTTCATAGTTAATGTAAGATTATGTCAAATTAAAGTATAAAATATCTCATAAACTATTCACTTTTGGACCATATTACCCTTATAACATTTTATGCAGAATATTGCGAGAAATCGATTTATACAGGGTGTCCGATAATTATTGACACAGCCGAAGTGTGAAGGTAGATTGGCTTAATCTGAAAAAAAAGTCCTGTACCATTTTGATAAATTCGCAATAGTTATTGCGTTATTAATTAAAATATCTGAGCTAATGAGCGCATGGGAAGCGGTAGGCCGGAATCGGTAGGCATGTAAGATGGCTTATTTGTTTACGTCTCTTAGCAATAAAAGCATCATCTGAGCGAGAGGTGGAGTTACGCAGCGAGCGGCGAGCGACGTCTGATATTTGTTGCTAAGAGATGCAAACAAATAAGTCATCTTACATGCCTACTGATTCCGGCCTACCGTTTCCCACGCGCTCATTAGCTCAGATATTTTAATTAATAACGCAATAACTATTGCGAATTTAGCAAAATGGTACAGGACTTTTCTTTTCAGATTGAGCCAATCTACCTTCACACTTCGGCTGTGTCAATAATTATCGGACACCCTGTATAACAAAAATAGGGTGGTTCTATTTAAGAAATTCAAGATGATCTTACCCTGACCTTGGCAACACCACCCAAGATCAAATTGATAAGATTAGTAAATAGATCTTTTAAACCCTACAACTTTTGTCTGGAACATTTTTTTCTAAAATGCATTGTGTATGAGATATTCGACTGTATCCAGACTTTTGGCCTACCCTGTATATCTGTATCTTGAACCGACAAACCTGCACACAAATATTTGGTTATATGGTCCCTATCGGATAACTTTGTTTTAAAAAATAATTATTATAAAACAAATATACAAATTATTATAAAATTGTTGAAAAATAATAAACTTTAAACATTTCTGTACTAATAGCTTTATTTTATTCATAAGTTTTACAAATCGTGAACTAAATAGGTATTTTAAAATAAAATGAATTCAAACAATTTCTATCGCTTCTCAACATAACACATAAAGTGATACATGCACATAAAGATTATTAATGTACTATACTTTGAATGATCAACATAACATAAAACTTATTTGTATCATAACAAAACTTATTCTTATCAAATATGGTAATTCTATTATGATAATCAGTCTTTGTATTATTAGATTGCAATGATAGATCCACTTATTTTATTATGATATTATCACTTCTGTTTATACTTATTATAATTTTTCAATTAATTTTAGTATTACCTCTTTCATAGTATTAATAGCTTTTTCCGATTGATTGAGCATTTCTTGGTGTCTTCTTTCACGTGCTTCTTCTCTTTGCTTAGCATCAGGGGCTCGATTCTTGAATTCATTCGCAAGAGAAACGTATGCGCAAATTCTGCTCTTACAGAAAAGTTGCAAGTTGATTGGCTATTGCATGGCTTTTAGCCAATCAACTTGCAACTTTTCTGTAAGAGCAGAATTTGCACATACGTTTTTCTTGCGAATGAATTCAAGAGTCGAGCCCCAGATCTTAAAGCTGTGCTCAACACATCAAAATTTCTTTGAATGCGAGGTATTTTTCTCTTTTTTGATTCTTCATTAACGTTATTATCAAGATCATCATTTTTGAAAGTATTATTGTTTTTAAAATCCATGCAATTTAAATTACTATTTATTGATAATGGTCGCTTTTTTAAATTTGATGCAGTTGAGACGTGTTATACATGGGGTTTGTCTCCAAGAATATCGTCTATTTCATCATAAAATTTACAAGTTTTTGGATTATTTCCAGAAGTATTGTTATGATCCTTCACTTTAACATGTCTTACGTAAATCTTTCCACTTATTTTCACATTGTGTAGCACTGTAGTGCCAATTACTATTTGCTTCCCACATCTTTGCAGATATTTCTTTCCATACTGTATCATTTCGAATTTTTGAGCTTTTAAATTTTATTTCATGTTCTTTCCACAAATAAATTAACAATTTTACTGTATTGTCGTCTTTCCATGAAGCAATTCCTAAAATATAATATAAAAATGATATGATGTATAATATGTTATAAGATTTAAAATTATTGTATTTAGTTAAATTATTACCTTCAATGCAGCTATTATTTTGGGACATTACATTTGGAACATTTTCTTTGTGTTCCTTAAGTAACTTTTCGTCTTCAAGAGGTAAATTGAAAAATTCAAGTACTTGTACTTCGGCTGGTACAAAGAACATCTCTTGATCTATAAACAAATAAAGAAGTTACAAGAATATAATTTTCTGTTTATATTATTTTACTATATAGCCTATATAGTATATGTGTATACATTAAAAAATATGTAAGTTATTTTTATTTTTGTATAAGTCAACATTAAGGTTATTTCTATCGAGATGAAGAAATAAAAAACGTTATTTAATGTTTATTTATATTCTTTTCATATATATTTTATTCATATTAATTTATATTTCTGGTTCACTATTTACTTTTACTTTACGTTTTACTTTTTTCTCGTATCAAGTTATATACAAATACTTCATATGACTATATATTTTATATATGTTGCATAAAAAAACCTGGAAGCGTCCCGTTTGACCACGTTGCTTTTGACCACAGCCAATTATATTGACCGGTGTATAGGGTTTTTTACTAGGTCTACCTATCAGAGGGTTCTGTGGTCAAAAGCAACATGGTCAATCGAATCCCACCCCATAACCTATTTATATTGATTTTTTCTACATATTAAAAGATTTCCATTTACTTACATTTTGTGTCCCAAATAGCTATATTATTTCCATTTTTTTATTATTCCGCCCTCTGCGGTAGTGCACAAAATGTGTTGACCTTTATTAATTCTGTCATATTTCATATTTGGCGCTATAATGATTGTCATCACCCAACCACCCTACAAAAAAGTAAGGTAGAAATCTCACCTGGGAGCATATATATAGTACTACTATATTGCCAGCTCAGTAGGAGGAGTGGGCGAAAACATTACGGTGCAGACGATACCTTCTCTCTCGCACAGTTAGTCTGTTTTAGCACTTTTGCGCATGCGTCACATATAATATATGGCATGCCTATATTATGGGCATGCCTATATATATATGTGACGCATGCGCAAAAGTACTAAAACAGACTAACTGTGCGAGAGAGAAAGTATCGTCTGCACCGTAATGTTTTCGCCCACTCCTCCTACTGAGCTGGCAATATAGTAGTATTATATATATGCCTGGGAGTCGATTGTGTATCTTGAAACGAAGTGAAAATTACAAAAGTGAACAGATTTACTAGATTTCGATGAAATGAAATCGTAGATACTCTAGTGAATTTCCTCACTTTTGTAATTTTCACATTGTTTCAAGATACACAATCAACTCCCTGATTGGGTGCTTCCTAAATGTTTCCGAACGCTTCATTCGGGTGACGGATGAGAGAGGCCCCTAAACATTTTCGAACGCAAAACGGGAGAGAGAGTGCACCCGAATGACATTTTCGAACACAGCCCTGATCTGCGGCCAGAGAGTCGATTGTGTATCTTGAAACGAAGTGAAAATTACAAAAGTGAACAGATTTACTAGATTTCGACAAATGAAATCGTAGATACTCTAGTGAATTTCCTCACTTTTGTAATTTTCACATTGTTTCAAGATACACAATCAACTCCCTGCTGTTTGTTATTCGTCAGTTTCGAATTTTATTTTTCCAAAAAAATAGCTCTGTAGTCATAGGAAGACGATGCTGCTGATTATGAATATCATAGTTAGAATGCGATTTTCTCTTTATTTTGGCCGTAAGACGAAGACTACGGATCCGTAATTCATGGCTTTCTGTGAAGGGTCTCCACCATTTCTCCTCCGACCTTTTTAAGGAATATTTTATATACGATTTGATATATTCTTGTATTATAATTAAATATAATTACATACTATGAACGCAGTTACTCTGATTGTAATATTATGTATTGGAGAATTATGTTGTGGTACTTTGTCACCACCTGAAAGAAAAAATATAAAAGAGAAAAAAAAGGTTAACAATAAGGTAGGTGTGTGTATCATAAAAAGAGTGTACATTTTATATTTTATTTTTTATATACATATAAATATTTTTTATTTTATAAATATTGTTACTTAAGTTATACCAGGGTCCTGTACTTCAAAATGTTTTCCAAAGAAACTTAGTAGTAGAAAATCCTAAACAGCAGGATATTCTTCATGAATCTGGTCGATATTTTCAAGATACAAACCATAGAAGATTTAAAAAAGATGTGTTGGGATATTGTACTTCTGTAAGTAACAATTGCAACAACTATGTATAACTCTGTAGAATTATAAGAGTGAAATTTATTTAAAATGTAAAACATAATATTTATACACGCTGAACGTAATTTAATTTTTATTTTTAGTGGAATGCAGATGGATTCAAAGTTTCCAAAACGTTTCATGGCAAGTTCACAATGATATCACCAGTATGGTTGTCCTTTCCTTTTGGCAATACATCAACTTATCAATTGGCCACTGATTCTATAAAGATTAACTGGATAAAGGAAATGAGGGCTAATAATAATGTTAATCATAGTGTAAAACGTAAGTAAAAAATGATTGAAATACAATCAGTAGATTGATTAATCTACATTGATTAATTATTTATTATTGAATTATTATTATTTTTAGTTTTACCTAGAGTATTGTTTGAACATTGGTCAATTGACGACATTATTAAAATATACAATAATACCGAGAGTCAAACACAATTAATAATATCACTCTTGGATGCTGCCCAGGTATAAATTAAATATCATTTTTCTCAAAAAATATATAGATTATTGTTTATTCTAACTATTAAAAGATGATACGTAGAAATATCTTATGTTTACAGACTTTCCATTTTGATGGATATGTTTTAGAAATGTGGAACCAGTTTGTATTTGCAGGTGCAAACATGTCAGTTGTTACTTTTGTAGTTAGATTTATTGCACAAAAGTTAAAGAAACATAATTTGAACATTGTATTAGCAATACCACCATCTAGAGGGTACTTAATGATAATACTTTTTGAAAGTACTTTTGCAGGAAGGCCCTTGTATTAAATTATATGACTATGTAGTCATGCATAATCATCTAGTTATGCAAATGTAAAATAGTGGGAGCAGCAAAAGAAGAGGCATGATAAACAATAGAGAATCAGAAAATATGCAGTACAAGGGCTTGTCTGTATATATATATATATATATATGATAGAAGTATTGTCTTCTTATTTTTTTTATATTTCTATAATTTTTTTAGTGTACAAATTGAATTGTTTTCAAAACAACAATTTGATGAATTAGCACCATATGTAAATGCCTTTTCACTGATGACTTATGATTATTCAAGTATTCAAAGACCAGGCCCAAATAGTCCTTTAAATTGGGCCAGAAAATGTGTCGAACTATTAGTTCCGAAGAAAGACGATCTTAAACGATCTCAAATTTTATTAGGTATTAATTTCTATGGTTACAATTATACACCAGAGGGTGGTAGAGCAATTCTTGCATCTGAATATTTGGATATACTGAAATCATTTAAAGGAAAGATTCAATGGGATGATAGCAGCAAAGAGCATTTCTTTAAATCAAAGTAAGATTTTTTTGACTTATCAAATATTATTTTAGTTGTCGGGTTTATAATTAATATAAAAAAATAATATTTTTAAATGCACTTATTTCAGGTTACCTGTAGGTAATGGTTATATTTTTTATCCTACTTTATATTCAATTAAGGAACGATTAGATCTTGCTAATGAATTAGGTACAGGGATCTCCATTTGGGAATTAGGCCAAGGACTGAATTATTTTTATGATTTGCTATAAATTGTTAATTATTTCATTTTAAAGAGTTTGTTAAATAAAATATGAGCAGATATATATGAGGGCCAAAAAATATGTATAAATTTATAAAAATAAAATTTTATTAGGTTTTCAAACCGTATGTTATTATATTGCAATTTCGATCAATAAATGATTTCTACAAAGATCTAAGTGTGTTATAATTTCAATTAATAAATAATTTTGCGCCTCAAGTACCGCGCGTGGCTCTTGATGCCGTTTTTTTCTTTCTTAAAAATAAAATTATTTCAATGTTTATAATATTTTATATTTATAAACATATATTTTAATATAACCTATTTTATAGTTTTGTGTAACTTTACTGTTCGCCTATATGTTTATAATTTGTTATACTATCATTTGATGTCTTCCTCGATTTACGACCTTTGAATGTCATCATAATTTGTGGTCCTTTCAGAATATGATACATTAACGCCCAGCACATTTTAATTGGAAATAGACTGAAACATCAAAATTTTTATATATAAATTATGTATTAATTATATATATATTAATTATTATATATATTATATTTTTATATATATATATTTTTATTATATATATATATTAATTTTTTTCTTGCGAAATATGTCGAAATAAATAAATTTTTTGCATGCAATCACTCGTGTTCGATAATATGGATTAATAAAATAAATTAAAAACTCCTTTTTTTGTTATTCTGCATTTATAAATAATTGTTTAACTCATCTGCATTTATTTCTATATTATCAATGAAAATACACCTTACGACGATTAACTAAGATTTACAACTATTTAATAATTTATGAATCAAAAAGAGAGTTTTCGATACATTTTACTAATCCATATTATCAAACATGTGTGGATATTCAAAAACATTTATTTCGATATATTTCACAAGAAAAAAATTCATGATTTTTCGCTTCTGTTAATTGTGTATCTTGAAACGATGTGAAAATTACAAAAGTGAGGAAATTCACTAGAGTATCTACGATTTCATTTGTCGAAATCTAGTAAATCTGTTCACTTTTGTAATTTTCACTTCGTTTCAAGATACACAATCGACTCCCTGACGTCATAAATCAATATGATTGATGCTTTCCAGCAACGTACACAAGCGACACTGTGTAACACAGTGTATGATTCAATACTTTCCAACTATTTCTTATTTGATATTTGATTTCTTAGGCCGGTATTCATAGTCCGTTCTTATTTCAAGACCGTCTTAAGTAATGTCTTAAGATGTTAATACGGCTCTGTGATTATGGTTTATGACATCTTAAGATTGTACTTAAGACGGTCTTAAATATAAGAACCGACTATGAATACCGGCCTTATTTGATATTTGATTGGCACTGGGTGGAGAGTATTTGTCCACTCAAACGGCCATCAACGAGTTAAAAAGATATAACATACTGTAATGCATCTTGCACTTGGATCATAAAAATTAATATAATAGTCGAATTAGAGTAGCTTCATTAGAGTGTAGGTTGTCGAATTATTGTGCATGTGGAGGAAAGTGATGATAATAAGTGACGAAAATAAGAGAAAAAGAGTGTAAGAAAGAAAAGGAGAAGGAAAGGAGTAATAAAGAAGTGGAAGATTTGTGTAAACCTGGATCTTGCAGGATTTTAAGAATGAAGAAAGAGCTTTAACAATCCAGAAGACTTTTTTTAAACGGGAATAAACATAAGAAGAGAGAGGGGATTCTTGGTGTTTATGCATGGTGTTTAAAAAATTGCGTCTTTGGACGGAAAGGAGTGGACAACTCCAAAAAATGTAATTTGCGTCTTATTGCGGAAAACCGCAAACACATCTCGGATCCCGCATAAAATGCATCAGTGTAAGCTATAATTCAGAGCATAATGATTGGCTCTGAGTCTGGAGATGAAGGCGATGCTCTCGCGGTTTTCTTTGACTTTAAATTTCAAAAATATTATTTCATAGTTTAGTCGAGAATTCTGGATGAAGTTCGAGTATCAGAATCCCTTGTAAGAAGCTTGAGATCTAAGTATATTTTGAGGAAGCGTACGATTTCGTAAAAGTCAGTAAAAGGGAGTGATTTAGACATCAGTCTACTATAGGAGATAGGCTAGCATATCCGCTGTTTCGTTACCGAGTATATCAGAATGAGCTGCGATCCAAGCTATGACATCCAATCCTGCTGCGTTAATTTCAAAGAGTTTTTGTTTTATGAAATAAATAAAGCAGTTATCGAATGTCCGAAATTAAGAAATGAAACTGCATCGACGACACTGCGAGAATCTGTTAAAATAACAGATTTAGTTATCGAGTGATGAAGGATGTGTTCGAGAACGAACAGAATGGCCAATGTTTTTGCAGACAAAATCGACGTAAAGAAGACTCTGTAGAGTATTTGTAGGTTGTTAGAAGGCAAGTAGATAGTGCCAACATAACTTTCCGGGTTTTTTCTAAAAGTATTCGTGAAGAAAGAGATACGCTAATGAAATCTTTGTATAAGTCGAAGAAGACAATTTGTGGTATTGGAGCTGAACGAATATTATCGGTAGAGATAGAAGAGGTGATGATTGTGGCAGGAATAGTAATCAAAGCCGTATAATTTAATAGACCCGGGAAGATCTGAGGAAGCTACGCGTGATTTATATCTTAAGAGGTTTTCGAAAGCCTTGAAGAGAAGGAAATAATCTCTTGAGTTTCTCTTACGGGATGTACGCGAAAAAAGTTGGAGCTGATCAAGTTTATCCAAGGCTAAATGAGAGTTCAAAGAAGAAATTTTTTAAGACATACCTAAAAGTGAAAAAAATTGAACCTACATTTGAGTGGACCTTTATCTGATTCAGCAAGAATAACATTGGTTGGGATAGTGTTCCTGAGACCAAGGCAATACGATATGGACACAGTATAACTACATACAGTAGTGTCACTTTTTTGTTCTATGTGAGACCAAATTTCTAGTACGCATGCGTCTGTCATCCAATTGAAGACATGGCGCCCATATGCGAATTATAACTTATAATATTGTGTTTTTGTGATAATCTGAAAAAGTGTGCTATTAAAAATATTTATTTCTAATATAACAAGAGTATAATAGAATAATACAATGCTTAAAGGTGGCTATATAGTTGTGCAAAGAAAAAATGCCCAAATATTTTTGGACGAGTGCCTGGGCTCAGTTTTCTTTCTTTTCCAAAAGATCCAGAAAGGTAAAAGTAAGAGTAATTTGTTAATATTAAATTTTTGTTACGAAATTCATTTGAGAACTACTAAGTTTATTTATATACAATGTATACAGAGTGTCTGGAAAGGTAAGGTCAATCGAATAGGAGGTGAAAGAGGAGCATGAGTAGAACACATAATGTAAATAAAATTTTTTCGTATTCGTTATGGTTTAGAAAATACAGCGCTTTATAGGGGTGCATAAAAAGTGTTGAAACCCCTTAATATTTCGAAAAGTACGCATTTTCGAGAAAAATGTTTTATACAAAAAACCCTGCCCTCGAGGTAAGCTACAATAATATGCAATAAAAACTGAAGATACCCATTAAAAATTTCTAGGTTATCTTTACGTGACATTGAGAACGCTATTTAAGGTCATACTAATTTTTCTGTGTAATGCTTCACTTAAAACCCTACAATTTTTGTATAAAACATTTTTCTAAAAAATGCGTACTTTTCGAAATATTAAGGGGTTTCAACACTTTTTATGCACCCCTATAAAGCGCTGTATTTTCTAAACCATAGCAAATACGAAAAAATTTAATTTACATTATGTGTTTTACTCATGCTCCTCTTTCACCTCCTATTCGATTGACCTTACCTTTCCAGACACCCTGTATATAATACTTTCTTTATATGTTAGAGTTAAGACAAGAGCTGATCTTATAATTCTTAATCAACGTTAAAGTTCAATTAATTGAGAAATATAATGAGATTTTCTGTGTACAAAAAGCAGGTACAAGTAAGCTAAAACAATTTCATTTTGGTTAGTTCTAATTTGATTAAGGTTAGTTCTTTCAGGTTAGTCAAAAACTATTACTCTAAACACTCGCTCTAAACAAATTTCATGATCAACAAAAATAACATTCTGTTTATTTAGTTATACAATAAGTAACTCTTAACATTTTACTGAGAGCATTCAAATTTAAGCTCTGTACAATTTTCAATATGGAGATGGGTCATGTGACTTGGGAGAACTACAACAAAGGCACTGACAGCTCTTGTCAGTGACACTACTGTGTGTAATTATACTGTGATATGGATTTGAATGATATTGAATTGAGTTTCCTCATGACTGAGTAGTTATTGAACAGGAAGATGAAGCATTTGTATTCCATCGAACCTCTGATGAGCGCCTTATATATCTGCAACAAAAGACAGGAGTTTGCGCCTCACCAAGTTCCTCTTAATGCCCCGATGACATTTTGAACACTTGTTAGATATATACGAAATATGTTCTGTACCCAGTAGACAATAATCTAAAATGACACTCAAGAATTTATGGGAACTGCTGGAATTAATCCAGACTTCATTAAGATCGATAGAAAAGGTTAGAGGGTTGACTCTTTCTCTCGTAAACATCACCAGAAAGATTTTCCAGAAGAAACTGACAAGCCTAATCCTGTCAAAAATTTGTGTGCTCTGTTCTTAGCCTTTTCAAGTTTCAGCAGAGCTTCTTCGATTTTAAGTGAGCTGACGAAAATAGTAATGTCGTCAGCGAATTGGACGATTTCATAGTCTATATTAATGGATTTTTTCAATTTCGCTGCATAAATGTTAAATAAGAGCGGAGTGAAGATGGATTCTTGAGGGACTTTTTCATATGAATATAGTTCATTTAAAATATTCCCGTTGCTAATAACTTAAAACTTATCAAAGTGAGTAAAATTATAGTTAAACTTGTAGAAGACTGGAGAAAGGCCGAGTTTCACGAGTTTAGATAGTAGGAGGTTGGGTAGGACATCATCAAAGGCGTTAGATAGATCCAAAAAGAGGCAGGCGATGACATGCCCTAGGACGAAACTTGGGTGCATTTCTGTAATAAGGATAGAGAGATTGTCCTGACAGGACCTGAACTTTCTAAAGCCGAATTGAGTGTTTGGGAGCTTGTGTTGACGCTCCAATGTTCATCCTAATCGCAGGAGGATTAGTTTTTCCAGCAGTTTAAGAAAACAAAAAATGAGAGAAATAGATCGAAATTTTCAGGAGTGTTTTTGGGAATCATGTATACTAACGAATGGCTTCAAATTTCAGGAAAGGATCCGCTGAAAACAAGTTCATTGAGTATAGATAAAAGTGATGAGCAATTTTCAGGAGGAAGATGAGAAATGTTTCGGTAATCTATTTGATCTGGACCCGGAGAGGATCGTTTTTTCAGAGTTTGGAAAACATGATTGAATTCTTCTTCGCTAAATGGATGTTTAAGTATTTTGCAAGAATAGTTAAATTGGGAAATTTTGTAGACTGGAAATCGATTTAGAAAAGACAAGAAGAAGGATATAGCGTATTAATTTGATCAATAAGGCTTTTAGATAGGATATAATTAGATGAAGAGGAAGATATAGGAGGGTTTAAAGCGATTTTTGACCCTTCTAATTACTTTCCATATATAAGCTATCGGGGTAAAAGTAGTTAAGATTCACAGTAGAAGTTGCCAATTCTTACGTTTGGCAGACTTGAAGATTTTTTTAGTTAGGGTTTCTTGCCTTTTTAAATCTAGAAAATTGTGGTACGAAGGATCTCTTCGATACGACGAAAGGGTTTTTTTCCTGGCGGTTATTGCCTGTGAACATTCATCGTTCCACCATGGTACAGATAATGATGGAGATGATAATTTCTTAGCTAAGTTGTAGTTTTTAGAAGGAACGAACAACGCAATCCTTGGGTTGTTTGATAAATGAGATAAAATATTATATTTATTATTTTATTTATTTTTTTAATTCATGCCTTGCGGCTTTAGATGGCTCCCAGTTAATACATTTGTACTTTGTGTGCATAAGTGTGTTGTGTACGGTTAGAGTCGAAATCGAATTGAAATTTAAGTTGAAGTTGAAAAATTAAAAATTGAAAATTGAAAGTTGAGAAGATGACAAATTTAGAACTGAAATAGAAACTGAAATACTGAAAATTGACAATTGAGAAACTGAAAACTGAAAACTACAAACTAGAAACTAAAATTAAAATTGAAATTGCAATTGAAATTAAACTAAACTAATCTGAATTAAACTAAACTAAACTATATAAAGCTGGACTGAACTAAACTAACTAACTTATACTAATCTATCACGTTATCTGCTTTATATAAATGTATGCACATTCGTCTGTCGCGTCTTCTTTTGCATTATCTCCTTTGTATTCTCTTTGGTCTCTTTCTCTTTGGCCTCTTTCTTCTTCCCTTCTCATTACTCCCTCACCCCTACTTTCTCCGGTCTCAACTCCTCTTGCTTCCTCTTCCTTTCTCTTCCTTTTTCTTTTCTTCTCGTATTCTGTCTATTCTTTTCATTAGTTCACAGTCTTTTCCGTCTTCCTTTAGGAATTCCTTTATCGATGTTTCGCATCTAGTCGCCTCGCATTTTTTCAGGACGTGCATCAAGTTTCTACTCCTTTACATATTCTACATTTTCTTTCTTCCTCCTATGTTGACTTCATCCTCCCTCCTATGTTGACTTCCTCTCATTTCATTCCCGCATCTGTATCTGGCAATCACGTCCCTATCTTTCTTTTTCCTTTTTCTCGTAGATATCCTGGTACTTCTTCCGTCATTATGTTTTTATAATGCTCGTTGTATTTAGACTCTTTTATTTTCTTTCTTTTTTCCTTCTTTTCTTTCTTTTCTATTCTTTCCATTATTTCCGTTATCTTTTTCGGCCTCTCTTTCTCCCTTTTTTCTCTCAGTTCTTTGCTTATTTCCGACCTTTCTATTACTTCTCTTCTTTTGTTTTTCTATTTATTCTCCTCGCTTCCTCTTTCCTCTCTGTCTAGCGCCTTCATACATTCCACCACTATCTTCTTTCTCGACTTCCTTGCAGTTTCCTCATATTTTATTGCTCTTTTCATTGCTTCCAGCCTTAGCTCCCTCATTTTTGTCTCTTCTGCCAAAATATAATTCGGTGTTTTTCTATCCAATCCCAATATCCATTTAACGTATTTTTTCTTCACTCTGTCCACTCTTTCTTCGTTTCTCCATCCCCACATTTCTGCCCCGTATAATGCTATGATTTCCACTAGTGCATTGAACATCTTTATTCTTCTCTCGTAGCCATCTTTAAATAGCCTCCCTCCGATACTCCATGTTTGTTTCATTGCTATCATCGCTCTCCTCAGTCTTTCTACTATGTGTTTCTCAGCTCCACCATTCTTCTGCATTATGTATCCTAGATATCATTTCTTTCATTTCTTCTATGTCCTCTTCTCCCCATTTACACTCTCTTTTGCTCTTTCGACCTCTCCCTCTCTCGAATACAATCACTTTTGACTTTTCTGGACTCAAAAGTAACCCTTTCCTTTCAATGTATTTCCTGAATCTTCATCATCCCTTTCAGTTCCTGTTTACTTTTTGCTAATAACACTATGTCTTCTACGTATGTAATCGACCAGAATTTTTCTCTTCCCACAACGGTTCCCCCTGTCTATTCCTTTCTCATTTCTGCTTCTAAATCTACGATGTACACGTTGAACAGCGTGGGACTCATGGAGCATCCCTGTCTAACTTTATTTCTTGTCCAGAATTCCTCTGACTTTCTGCTTCCCACTTTTACTATATCCTTTGTCTCTTTATGTTTTCATTATTCTCTTTCTTATTTGCTCTCCTATCTCTGTCTTTTTCAGCATTTTTCCTAGTTCGATTCTATCCACCTTGTCAAACGCCGCCTTTAAGTCTGCAAAAAATGCAAATATCTTTCTCTTCTTCTTTGCTATTTCTTTATTTACCACGAAGTTCAACGCGTAAATCGCATCGATGGTACCTCTCCCCGCTATAAAACCAAACTGTCCTTCCTCAAATATATTTTCGGTTGCCTCCTTCAGTCTTACATTCAGAATGTTTGCATATATCTTATAAGCTGTATCCATCAGAGTCACTCCCCTGTAATTCTTCACCTCGTTTTTTTCCTCTTTTTTTGTATATTGAGCTTATCCAAGGCTGTTAGATTGTAGACGCAACAGCATGCTTACAGCATGTGGAGGGGATAAACTGGATAAAAGGGGGATAGCGCACACCAACGCCATTGGTGTGCGCTATTTCCCTTTTATCCAGTTTATCCCCTCCACATGCTGTAAGCATGCTGTTGCGTCTGCAATCTGGCAGCCTTCGGCTTATCAGTCTTTTATTCCATTCCTCTGGAATTCCTCCTTCCTTTCATATTTTGTTCAATAGTGTTAGAAATACCTCTTATTTCTCTAGGCATCAATTTCCATGCTTTGTTTTCTATACCATTCTCCCCCGGCGCTTTGCCTTTTTTACCTCTCTTAGTTGTTTTATTACTTCCTCTTCTCTTCTTCCTCGGCCTTCCTTCTCCTTCCTATCCTCTTCCTCTTCGTCTTTCCTGTCTTCCTCCTTTTCCATTATCACTCTTTCTTATATCCTTTTAAGTAGGTCTATAAAATGAGTCTTCCAGCTCTCTAATTCTATGCTTTGATCTATTATCTCTCTCTTCTTCCTATATTTATTTCCAGGCCTCCTCTTCTGTTCTTATCAGTCTTATTTTTTCCTCTTCTTCCTTTTCATGCTTCTTCCTTTCACTGTCACACCATGTTTTGTATTCTTTCCTTTTCTAACGTAATCTTACCTTTTTTCAGTTTTCTTAGTTCCCTCCTCAACTTTCTTTTTTTGTCTTTCTACTCTTTACTGTGCCACTCCCTTCTCCCTAATTTCCATGGTATTATCTTTTTCTTGACTTTCGTGATCGAATTCTTTACTTTTTTCTCTAGTTCTCTCCAAATTTTCCCGTTTTCTGTTTGTGTGGATGTCCAACCTTCGCATCTTCCATTATATTGCTCAATCTTTTCTTCTGTCCATATGCTTCTTTCTACCTCTAATATCTCTCTCTTTCTCTTCTCCTTCCTTTCCGTACCTTCTAATTCCATTTCCAGTGGTACGTGATCTGACTCCGTTCTATTTCCTTCTTCTACCTTCTTCACCTCTTCTATCGCTTTCCCGTTTGATACGTAGTCAATAACCGATGCTCTTACTTCTCCGATGTATGTCCAACCTCCTTCCCTTTTGCCGTTTCCATTCAATATCATCTAACCTCTTTCTTTTATTCTGTTTAATATTCTTCCTTCTCTGTTTATCATTTTATCTTTTGACTTTCTTATCTCCTCTTCTTTCTTTCCTCCCGTTCCTATCGGACCCCCTTCATTACCCGTTCTTGCGTTAAAATCTCCTACCATCAAATATCCTTTCTCTGCCTCCTGAATTTCTTCCATTAGAGTTTCTAGTGTTTCCTCTACATTCTGACTGTATATTGTGACTATTTTCCATCTGTTTCCGTTATATACTAAATTTATTTCCACCGTTCCCTTATTTATTTTCTTAACCTTTACTCCCTTTAGTGCCTTACTTAATGCCGTTATAATTCCTCCTTTGGCTCTTCCTCTTCTGTTTTTCTTTACTGCTGGTACGCTACTCCACTCTAATTTGTTTGATACTTTGTTCCTGATCTTCTCCCACGTCTCTTTCTCCATCCATGTCTCTGTTAGTCTTATTATATCAAATTTTTCCAGATACTTCCATGTGTCTTCACTCTTGTTCATTATTCTTGCCACGTTCCAGAAGCAGATTTTTAGCCCCCTCTCTCCGTCCTCTTTTTAGTTTCCTCCTTGCTTGTCGTATTCTCATTCTCATCTTCCATCTCTTTCCTCCTCTAGTTTTTCTTCTCTCTTTGTTCCACCTGTACCATCTCTCTTTTTAGTTTATTTTATTGTATCCAACCTTTACCTTCTCCCCTTTCTCTCTTTCCTCTCTCGCCATTTCTCTTAGTTTCTATTGTATCCCTCTTTCTTTTTTTGTTAAGTCATCTTCTATTATTATGCTCTTCTCCAATTCTTTCTCCCTACTCATAATCTCCTTTTTTTCTTCCAGTTTTCTACCTCCGCTATCACCATGTTTTTACTTCCGTTCAATTTTATTTTACTTACCTTTTTTATTCCTATTCTTACCCTTACACTGTCCTTTACGAATTCCTTCACTTCTTGCTCCAATCTCTCCGTTTTCCAATTTAGTCCTTTTATTACAATGTTGTTCTTTTTGTCTTTTCTCTCTTTTCTTTCATTGGCCCATTCAAGGTCGGCTATTCTCCTCTTTAACATTCTTTTCTTTCGTATCCATTCCTCTTTTTTCTTTTTCTTTTCTCCTCTCTTGCCTTTCTTTCTTCCATTATTTGTTCTTTCATTTTTTCCATTCCTTCTCTCCTCTCTCTCATCTCTCTTCTCATCTCCTCCATTATTAAAATTATCTTTTCTTAGTTTTTTCTCCTCCCGCTACATATTTTTCCAGTGCGCCTTCTTCCCTGTTCTTATTCGCGGTTCCCGCGTTTTCCCGCCGTTGGTCTTGGCGCTATCTGTCTTTCCTTTTTCTGTCACTTTGCTGCCTCCGCGCCCTCTCCTTGCTGCTTCCTACCTATCTAATCTCTCTTAATCTCTCTTCTCTGTTCTCTTTCCTTTCCTTTTACTTCTGTACTCCTTTCTTATTCGCCTTCTTTTTTTTCTCCGCCGTCTCTCACCTTTCCCTGCCTCTCGTTCACCCTTGTTTACCCTTTTACTCTCCCCTGAAATTTTTTGCCCGTTTTTTTCTCCTCGCTACCTTCTCACTTGTATACGCTACGCTTTCCAAACTAGAAGTCGATAAAAGTATTATATTTTTGTAATGAATTAAAGTTCGGGTTGTTAATAAGGGCCACTTCGACCAAACTTCGATTAACTTAATCGTTGATTAAAGGGCTGCCAACATGACAAAATAATTCAGTGTGACCAATTGTATTTCTGGTATTTGTATCTGTATTTATGATTATATCGCCAGATATACAATTGGTCACACTGAATTATTTTGTCATGTTGGCAGCCCTTTAATCAACAATTAAATTAATCGGAGTTTGGTCGAAGTGGCCCTAAGAGAGAGAAGTTGAAAATAAGCCTTGAGGAGATAACTGGTAGATTGTTTCCAGTTCATTTTAGAGAAATTAATTTCATGAGAGAAAAAAGACCTAGATTTAATTGGCGTATTAACCGAAATTATCAATGGAACGTAATCGCTGTTTAAATTATCACCAAAAGAGCTTTAAATACTTACAGGATATAGTCGAAGATCGACACAAAAGTAAGGTCGATAACAGATGTAATTTGATTAGGACGAGAGATGTATGGAGGACATTAGGAGAGAGATCCATCATTTAATGGAATTAAGGATTTATCATGGGTAGCTTTTAGAAGAGATTTGCCTGGGGCATCAGAGATTCCAGATCCTTAGTTGTTGTGATGGGCGTTGAAATCGCCAGTAATGAGATGAGCTGAGAGTAGTCAGAGTAAGAGTCTAATAATTGGTTTCAAAGTGAGGAAGTGAAGTGGCGAGGATGATGATAAATTGAGACAAATAGGATTATATTTGAAAAAATGAGAATCCTGATAGCCAAAGATTCCAAGACATTTTCTAGAGAAAATATAGTGTCATCTAGCTGAATGGAATATGTTCCTTAATGGCGATGAGTAAACCACCAGATTTGGAGAAAGGTCCATCGGATCTCAAAATGTTAAAGTTTCTAAAAGAGATAGAGCGGTTCCCATCCAACCAGGTTTCTGAAAAAGCCAAAATATCAAAATTGTTAATAATATTTAAAAAAGAATCCTTTTTATTAAGAAGTTTGTGGCAGTTCTATTGGAAAATATTTAGTCTATTAACTGAGTCATTCTTTGAGTCATATGAGGTAGAGTGGTTAATAGAGTGGGATTCCCTGTTTAGACGAATTTTTTAAAGAGAGTTAGAGATGTGATTAAGATCATCGGCAATATCAAAAGAGCGAATAAGAGGGGAAAAACGGCAAATAGAAGAAAGAAATCAATGAAGTTCTTCGAAAAATCGGGGACTTCTTGGAGACTTTCGTTGAAGATATGGGATTCATTAGGTAGAGGAGGAGGAGAGGGCTGTGGGGATCGTCGAAAACAACTCTTTTTCTACTGCGGAAGCGATTTGACTAGACGTATGTAAAGGAGAGACCAAGGCAACAAGCGCTTCCTTTCTCAGAGACGCTCTCTTAGGAGTTTATATATCTCCTGAAGAGGAGGAGGAGAACGAAGAAGAGGGAAGTATAGCATTTACGATGGAGATAACGATAAAACCCGCTGCCACTTGAGCGAACGATTGGGAGTGGTCGTTAAGAGAAAAAAATCTCTTACCTGATTTATCCAAGTCGGGAAACTTTTTAAGGGAAGAAGTATTAGGAAGAGACGAATTAACAACCCTTTTAACGATGTCTTGAGCATCTAAGAGAGTGATGTTTCTAGTATAAGCTGCAATCATTCTAATCTCTTCTTATGATGCCAACTCAGGGCAAAAAGAGGATGTAACAGAATGATTGCCTCTACAGTTAACACAAATTAGTTATGTTAGGACATTGCACATTTCCCTCATGGAGACCTTTCACCGCAGTTAGCACAACAGGCTGTGTCTTTACAATTGGCCTTGTTGTGTCCGAATCTGAAACATGAATGACTATGAGACGCGGTAGACATATGGAAAGATGTCATAGATGACATGATATATAGTGATCTTTCTGGAAGACGCTGGCCCTTGAAGGTAATGGAAATTGTTTTAAACGGAACAAATTTAAAGTTGTTGGATTATTATTGTTATAAATTCTATCTTTATCCGTTATTCGGATTCTACAATTGAGTCTTTTCACTAGCACGACTTTGAATGAACTCTGAATTCGAGAATGACTTCATCCATGAGATACAGAGGAGCGTCTCTTATAATACCTTTGCGTGAAGTACAAACAGGGGGAATGAATCAATAAGATCTTTTTCCTTTAGTTGCGGATGGAAGACTGCCGCGAAAAAATGCATTAGCCGCAATTCTAGATTTGAGGAAGACTGATACTTTAGAATAGTCTACTTTTTTTACTTCCAAGATCTTATCCTTTATTATTGTACTCACGATCTTGCCAACTGTTATAGGTAACACAGAAGAACCAGAATTAGAGATTTTCTGAACGTGCACGCTGAAGGGTCCTTGGTTGTCATCAGAGTATAGGTTGTTCAGTATTTTATCCGAGATAGAGACGACAGAGCCTGTCGAGCTAGAGGAGGATGAGGTTGAGGATGAAGATGTATTTTCCTTAATTGAGATGTTGTGTGCCTTGCTAGTCGTCGAAGAAGACGGCGGGGAGAGATTTTTATACTTAGCAGATAGCTTTAGAACTTTATCTTTTTTGGATGTAGAGGAAATACGCGCCGCGTAAGAGAGATTATTGTAAAGAGATTGGATGGTTACCTTAGGGCGGTCTCACCACACTCTTTTACCTTTGTTTTGCTGCTTGGAAGCTTAGATGACAAGGTTTCCAATTCCACCAAAGGACGGCCCACTGAAAATTCATTTATGAGGGATTCGAAGACAACCTCCAGCTCAGAATCATAACTCTCGATGTCCATGTTTATGTTATAAGGAACTTGTAGCTGCGAACCTTCTTCCCCGGGATAGATCCAATATGTCACATATATCAATGGAATAGAAGTAAGGAGAAAGAACGAAAGGAATAAGAAGGATGAGGGATAAATATAAAACTGTGCAATACTTGTGAGGACAAAGAGAACAAAGAAGTTCTCGAACCAAGTTGACTTCTTTGTAAGAGAACCGGTGAAACGCACTTATGCGTAAAACGGGGGAAAATACCTGTATCTTTATGAGATGATAAACTTTAAGGAGGTACTTTAAGATAAAAGGTTAAAAGCAAGTGTAAAAGCACTTCAGATAGCCCAGAAATGGGCTGTTTTATTTATTAGAGTTCACTGGAACATGTGTACTTCTGACTATGATTGATGCGCTCCCCCGCTTTCCAACTACGACACAAGTCGAGTTAAAATGCTGTGTTCGACTGTCGTCGTTTTGTGTCAATCCACGGATACCAACATTTTTACATTTGGTACCATTTTTTTTACGGAGTGGTATACCGATAAGAGGAAAACTTAAAAAAAACTTAAAAAACTTTAGAAAGCTTATATATGATATATATAAAACTGAAAGAGCTATACAGGGTGGCCCACATAACTCTTTATAGCTTGATATTTCGGAAACTATGCTATCGATTGTAAAAGTTTAGGTCTTGAATTGTATGGGTCTGAAGGACCTTCAAACTTGAATGGATATTAATCTCCAAACCTCGGTTGCGTGGGTGGGGCGGGGGTTCACTTTAAAATTTTTAATGGGACACCCTATACAAAATTTTTGAATTCTATGAAAGAAAACAACTTAGTTTTACCCGAAATTTTTTTTGTCAGCTGTTTCTATGAATGAATATGAGGTTTAAAGTTTCGATTTATAGCTACTTGAAGCGTTGAGGAATAATCACACGAAATCAAAATCACAACACTCTACTCTGATATATTTAATTTATTAAATGTTCAAAATGTTCACCATGGACTTGTAAACATATTTATCCGAATTAACAAAGTATTCCTAACATTTGATAACATTTCGGCAGTCACTGAAGCGCAAGCGCCGCGTATTCTTTGCTTAATATTTTCTTTTGTCGTCGGCGATTCAAACATAACTTTATTCTTCACATATTTCCACAAAAAAATGTGACAGATCGAGGAGCCACTGAACAGGTCCACCACGACCTATCCACTTGTTCTCAAATGTATTCAAAAAAATTTTTGGCAGAATGTGGAGGAGCGCCGTCCTGCTGAAACCACATTTTTCTTCTGATGTGTAGTGGCACATTTTCCAAAAGTGGAGGCAAATAATTTTGTAATAAATTGCAATAACTATCAGTTGTTACAGTTATTTCGAAAAAATAGGGTCCAATCACAAAGTCTCCTATTATGCCACACCAAACATTTAAAGACCACTGATGTTGAAATGGAACAGATCGCATCCAATGAGGATTGTCAATGACTTAATAATGCATATTATTCACATACCCTGAATTCATAAAAGTAGCTTCATCGGAAAAAAGTATTTTGTGCAGAAATTCATTATTTTTCACAGCACCATGTATCCACTCACAAAATGTTACGCGGCGCTCGTAGTCTGTCATCAATAGTTCTTGTGATAAAATTAAGTGATATGGATGATATTTTTGCTGTTTCAAGATTCGTTGAATTGAAGAACGACTGATAGTCGATGCTTTTGCAAGTTTACGTTAACTAACTTGAGGATTTAATGTAATCGCAGCAAGAATATTGGCACTGTTATCCTTATTAGTAATACATTTACGTTTATTGTGAGTTTTTTTACGCAATTCACCATGCTCACGAAGCCGCTTTTCTAAGTTAAAAAATGTCATATGGGATTTTTCGATCCCATAACGTTCGAAAACATTACTGCTGCACGCTGATAATTCTTTTGGCATTCGCCTAACACTAAGAGCATATTCACTTCTATATCAAAAATAGCCATGATTTACCACGATGTTACTGCTTGAATAATAACTTTAAACTGAGAAGATTTCTATGGATTGAATTGAACTCAATGAATGTATTTATTTTTGTTTCTTATGAAGGACAAAGGACAATAAGTCAGAGTAGAGTGTTGTGATTTTGATTTCGTGTGATTATTCCTCAACGCTTCAAGTAGCTATAATCTTTAAACCGTCATATTCTTTCACAGAAACATCTGACAAAAAATGTTTCGGATAAAACTAAGTTTTCTTTCATAGAATCCAAAAATGTAATTTTGTATAGGGTGTCCCATTAAAAATTTTAAAGTTAACCCCCGCTCCATTCACGCAACCGAGGTTTGGAGATTAATATCCATTCAAGTTTGAAGGCCCTTCAGACCCATACAATTCAGGACCCCTTTTTTAAATGGGAGAAATTTTTCAAAGATATTTTCAGCTCCTGGGGGGAACCAAGGGTTATGTGGAATTTTTACTTACTAAAATGGTGGCCATCCACTGCCCTGGGAAACAAACCTTTAAAATCGATAGCATAGTTTCCGAAATATCAAGCTGTAAAGAGTTATGTGGGCCACCCTGTATAAAGTGACTACTTTGCACTCTGGCGGTGAAGTTACAAAGCAGTGTTTCAGCGAGTCAACATTGTGTCACACAGTGTATGACTACATTTACACGTCACCCTTAATCGGGTTTAATTAAATTGGTAGTTATAAAACTGGTCAATCACAGCTATTTCTCTGAAGAATGGAATGACTGTGATTGGCCAGCCTTAAAACTATCGGTGTTATTAAACCCGATTAATGGCCCTTGTACACTGAACGCGATGAACGATGAGCGATATCCAATGAGAGTTCTGCTTTTCCGAACGTCACATCCGTCGGAATGCTCGGTGCGACGTCACTCAAAAAGTTTGCCGAGTTTCTACTTTCGTCGCTCGCGATGCGCGAAAGCTGGCGACAATCATAGATATACAGAGAAAACCCGATTAGTTAGTGACTTATAAAGTAGGGAGCATCCCGTTTGGCCACGTTGCTTTTGACCACAGCCAATTATATTGACCGGTGTATAGGGTTTTTTACTAGGTCTACCTATCAGGGTTCTGTTTTTCAAAAGCAACGTGGTCAATCGAACCCCACTCATAAAGTACGTATGTCAAAGTAAATGGACTACGATTATTCTGGTCATGAATTTTGAGAGTATAGAAAATATGAAAGTAAATTTTTGTTTATTAAATTAGAATTACTTTTATCATTTAAATTAGAATTACTATTTATTTCGATCGGAAAGATTATAATATGACATTGGCTGCGTTCGTCTTAACGCTGTAAGTGCTAAAAGCGTTTGATTGACCAATCAGGATAAAGGAATCTTTGCCCCGATTGGTCAATCAAACGCTTTCAATACTTACAGCATTAAAACGAATGCAGCCATTATAATAGGACATCTAGGGAAAAACGGAATTATTACGATCGAAAATCTTTCCAAACAGTTTCATAATAAGTACCTATGACTGTGTTTTGTTGCTGGAAAGCACCCGACATCAATAAAGGATCAGTACTGCAATTTTAAAGGTCATTGCATGTGAAAAAGTTTTAGTCGTACCGTAAGGCCATAAGCTTAATCAACCAATCACAGTCAAACATTTTTATGTATTACATTGTGAGAATGCTTGACTGTTGTTGATCGATTAGCTACGGCCTTACGGTTATGACTAAAACTTTTTCACAATGGCCATTATTTCGCAGTATCGTATAAATCGCAGTACTCGAGCTTTAAAATATTTTAAATATAGTGCGTGTTTGTATTGAACTTACCATTTAAATAGCAATAAATATTTTATGATGTTAGGTAACACTATCAACATCTCATTTGCTAGTATACCTGTGACCACTCGTTCAGCAACGTATTCTGGTTCAAGCATTGGCATCAACCTGTTTTAAATTATTTTGTAAATTTTTATAAAAAATTTTATATAAATTATTAATTATAGTTATATATATTTATATATAATTATATACAGAGTGTCCGGTAATTGCCGGATCACCCGTCGTGTGCAGGTAGAGCGGGTTAAACCAAGTAGAAAAGTTCTGTACCATTTTGCGATCTTTGCAATTAATGAGAAATAAATTAAACAAGATCGGCCAATCCGCGCGAGTTCAAGCGCGCGGCGAGAAGAGACAGCCCACGCGGGGATCCAGCGTTATGCATTACTCGTACATAGCCATTGTCCTTTGTAGAGTGCTCCTCCCCGCTTCATCGTGCGTCGAGCAACCGCGTAAACATTAAGCTATCTCTTTTCGCCGCGCGCCTAGTATTACGTAACAGTGGGAAGTCTCTTCTCGCCACGCGCTTGAACTCGCGCGGATTGGCCGATCTTGTTTAATTTATTTCTCATTAATTATTGCGAAGATGGCAAAATGGTAGAGGACTTTCTTACTTTTTAACCTGCTTTACCTGCACACGACGGGTGATCCGGCAATTACCGGACACCCTGTATATTGTATATATATATATTATATGCGTGGTGCATGCTTGCGCATATGTGCGCGTATGCGCACGCGCACGCATGGTGTGGTCATAGACATTAAATAGACTGAGACATTGCTTATTTTTCCCTACAGAATAATATTACAGTATAAGGCTGATATTACATTCATACGACAAAATGTTTGTCGAACGTATCGATTGGTTATCAGATAGAGAAATTTTAGAGTTTTTATCCAGACTCTAAGAATTCTTTATCTGATAGCTAATCAATACGTCCGACAAACATTTTGTCGTATGAATGTAATATCAGCCTAAGTATAACACAGTAGTGACATTGAACTGTTGGCATCTTTGATGTATGTAGATGTCTCCAGTTACATAATTCGTTGTCATTTTGAAAGTAGTACAGAGCTTAAGGGGATCCAAAACTGACGGCCGAACTCCGACGGGTTAGCGCCCTCATCTTAACGTAACTAAAATTGACGATATTACCGATAGTATTATTGTGAGAACGCAACTAAAATATTTATTTCGTCTTTCCGATTATAATTTACACGTTAAATGTTGAGGTATCTTTTCTCTGGAGTCTCGAGTATCACGATAGATTTTATACATAAAATAAAAAGAAAAATATTTTTATATTTGTCTGAAATATTTTTTGCAGAAGTTATAAACAACAAAATTGTCGTGAAAAATAAAAAAGTTGTCAACTTAAAAAATTAATAACTCTGGTTATAATTATCGTAAAGATATTTTTTAAAATGTATTTTAAAGCTAAGACCTTTTTTATAAAAATAGTTTAACTTACATGAAATTGCTAATTTCAATTGTTATAAATAATTCAAATGTTTAATAATTATTTTCATCAAAAAGTACACTTTAAAATTTTGTCTCTTCTCGCCGCGCACTTGAACTCGCGCAAATTGGCCGATCTTGTTTAATTAATTTCTCATTACTTATTGCAAAGATTGCAAAATGGTACAGGACTTTTCTACTCGGTTTAACCCGCTCTACCTGTACACGACGGGTGATCTGGCAATTACCGGAAACACTGTATAATTATATCATAGGCGCTGTAATTGCCTGTATGTACATATGTGTATGTGTATGCATAATAATACATATATATATGCCTTACACTTCCAGCATTGCATATATAAATCCAATATACAGGGTGAGCAATAACTATTAGCACCTTAAATTTCTTCGAATCTATAAGGTCTAGACGAAGATTTGTGAAACCAAAACTGCACGGTACGAAGGGGGCTATCATATGGCGATAATAACTTTTGTCCAGGTGGAGGCGCTTCGGAGATATCAAGGTCACCTTGAATTTTTTAAATAGAATCACCCCATTTTTTTATATAAATCGATTCCTTGCGATATTCTGAATAAAAAGTTATAAGGATAGGATGGCCAAAAAGTGAATAGTTTACGAGATATTTCATACTTAAATTTGACACAATCTTACATAAACTATGAAATATCTCGTAACATATTCATTTTTTGATGATCTTATCTCAATACTTTTATGCACAAAATAATGAGAGGAATCAATTGGTGTAAAGAAAACACATAGTTGTTTTTAAGAAAAAGTATGTAATTTGCAACTAGCAGCTAAATATTTTTTCTTATAAACAACTATGTGTTTTCTTTACACCAAATGGATTCGGTATGTTTTTTTCCATAATACAAATAGAGCAGCTTAAAACAAATGCAGAACTCATGACACAAAATCGTTGAACAAGATTTAAAAAAAAAAGTTTTTCATATTAAATGAAACTTACGTTTATAAAAGATGTTTGAAGTGATGGCCATCACTATCAATGCAACACTGGATTCTTCCGATCACTGATTGGCTTGCTCTTCTAATAACTTCGGGAGTTATTGACGCACAGGCTGCAATGATCCGTTGTTGCATGTCTTGGTTCTTCTTTGTAGACCATGTTTTTTAGGGTTCCCCATAAAAAAATCCAGTGGTGTTAAGTCTGGTGAACGAGCTGGCCACACTACACGACCCCCACGTCCAATCCAGCGATTTGCAAATTTTTCATTGAGTTTATTTCTCGCAACCAATGAAAAATGAGCTGGGCATCCATCGTGCTGATACCACATTGTTCGTCGTGTGATTAAAGGCAAGTCTTCTAACAAAGGACTCAATGTATGCTCATGAAAATTAGCGTAGCTGTTGCCATTTAGATGTCCATCGATAAAATAAGGACCAATAATTTTGTCACCTATGATACCGCATTATACATTCAAAGACCATTGTCTTTGGTGCTCGACCTGCCGCAGCCAATGAGGATTTTCCATTGCCCAGAAATGCATGTTATGCAAATTAACATTCCCGTGATTAGTAAATGCTGCCTCATCAGTAAATAATACGGTATCAAAAAATGAGTTATTATTTTGAATCTGATGTTGAGCCCATTGTCAAAATCTAACACGATTCACAAAGTCCATCCCATGTAATCCTTGGTGACGACTGCAATGGTATGGATGGAATTTGTGATGATGCAAGATGCGGAGTACGCTCCTCTGACTAACACCAGATTCTCGTTCAATTTGTCGCGAACCAACGTAAGGATTTTGAGCCACCATTGCGAGAACACCAATTTCATTTCCTTCATAAGTTACTCGCTTTTCACGTTTACTTTTACGGGTATTTAAACAACCGGTTTGTCTAAGTTTATCGCACAAATTTATAAACATTTGACGCGAAGGCTGAACGCGATTAGGATATCGTTCAGCGTATAAATTTTTCGCTCGCACTGAATTTTTTTGACATTCCCCATAAATGAGGATTATGTCAAATTGTTCTTCAAACGAATACATCTTGCACGATTGACTGTTTTATCAATACTAATCTTATCATGTTTATTTTATCCTGTGAACTTGTTGAGATGTCCTTTAAAAGAATGACCATTCAAAGAGTGTTTGTTTTCATTGAAATGATGTTACATGAGTATTTATTTTCATTGCTCTGATATCACTTCAATGAAACATAAACACTGCTGAAAAACATTTACGCACGACACGACACGACACACAAAAACGTTTAAAAATGTGTGCGATAAACTTAGACAAATCGGTAGTTTCAATACCCGTAAAAGTAAACGTGAAAAGCGAGTAACTCATGAAGGAAATGAAATCCAATGTTGCATTGATAGTGATGACCATCACTTCGAACATCTTTTATAAACGTAAGTTTCATTTGATATGAAAAACTTTTTTTTTTAAAATCTTGTTCAACGATTTTGTGTCATGAGTTCTGCATTTGTTTTAAGCTGCTCTATTTGTATTATGGAAAAAAACATACCGAATCCATTTGGTGTAAAGAAAACACATAGTTGTTTATAAGAAAAAATATTTAGCTGCTAGTTGCAAATTACATACTTTTTCTTAAAAACAACTATGTGTTTTCTTTACACCAATTGATTCCTCTCATTATTTTGTGCATAAAAGTATTGAGATAAGATCATCAAAAAATGAATATTTTACGAGATATTTTATAGTTTATGTAAGATTATGTCAAATTTAAGTATGAAATATTTCGTAAACTATTCACTTTTTGGCCATCCTATCATTATAATTTTTTATGCAGAATATCGCAAGGGATTAATTTATATAAAAAAATAGGGTGGTTCCATTTAAAAAATTCAAGGTGACTTTGATATCTCCGAAGCGCCTCCACCTAAACAAAAGTTATTATCGTCATATGATAGCTCCCTTCGTACCGTGCAATTTTGGTTTCACAAATCTTCGTCTAGACCTTATAGATTTGAAGAAAAAGGTGCTAATAGTTATTGTCTCATTCTGTATAATGTACACGCACCGGCAGGAATGGAGTCCCTCGGTAAATGTATGCGTATGTGTATGACAGTCGAAAGCGTCACCGCATACACACGAAGCGCGACGTATGTGTCACTTGTAGGGATCCTCTAGTGAGGGATAAGACATCGACTTGCAAACTGCGGATTGGTCGGCCGCCATTAGTGGGATACTTCCTTTGTTTAAATCATATATATGTAGAAGTACAATCAGTACATAACCATAATGTCAATATGCGATATTGCGAAGCAAAAAACTGTAAAAATTCGAGTAAAAGTGGATTTAAAATGTGCCACTTTCCGAGATCTCCATCACGTAGAAAAAAATGGGTTGACAATGTAGATCGTGCTGAATGGATTCCTAATAAATATTCTACATTATGTGAAGTACATATATTTATTATTTTTTTGAAGAATTTATTAATTTATAAATTTTTCTGAATTTAGTTATAAATAATTTGTAACGTGCCTCTTTTCGAGCACGGCTCGTATTCGCTCAGACGGGATCAGGGCTCGGAAAGGGCTACGAGACAATTAACACGGAAGTGCGTTAAAGATTTGATTTATTATTTTAATTGTGTTTGCATGTACAGTGTGATTAAATTATGTATGTGTATGTGTATATAAAGGTAAAGTGTGTTGACAGTAGATGCGTGTATGTAGTATTGCGTGTATACGTGTATGTGGTACGGCGCTGTATGCGTGTACAATGTGTGTTCGAATATGCGTTCCGCGTGTTAAACATACGGGCCGGATCGGATCGAACGGTAAAGCCTTTATTCAATTATCCGATCGTACATTAATGCGGTCGACTTTTTGTGATTTAAAGTTCTCGGAATTGAGCGACGGGTCGGTTTGTTGTCGTCGCGTTTTTCGTTTGTTCCTCGGCTCTTTAAATGCCGGGCGTGCGAGTTGTATACGCGTGAGCGTAGGCGCGGGGCGCGAGAGCGCGGGGGGCGCGAGAGAGCGTGGCGCGGGAGAGAGCACGCGTTTATTATAATCGCGGGATATCTGTCTTGATCCTTATGGATTGCAGGACGGGATTACTGCATATGTGGATGCAACGATTAGACGGGAACGCCCGTCAGCGGCAGGTGATTCCCTACCGGTAGAATCTCGTCGTTGCGTGGCTTGCGGGGATCGTTTGAATATGCTGAAAACTCTCAGCGGAGACCGGGTGCGCCCGACCTCGAATATTCGGTGTGAGATTCGTACAGGAGGCTTCTTTTAAGAAATGCCGAAAGCTCTCGGCGGAGGCTGGGTGCGCCCAACCCCGTTTTTCGCTTTCCTTGGAGAAGCTGTCTGGGTTCGGAGCTCTGGTTCAGGCGCCGTACAGGCTCTGATCGGAGCAGGAACTGGAGTGTCTCTCCTTGTGTCGGGCCGCTCTTTTTATCCGGAAAATCCGCTCGTTCGGTTAATTCCGGCGCTAATCGTCGGGCCCGATTGTTCCGATAAATGTTTATCATTTTTGCCCGAACAAATTCTGCGGCGTTCGGACGGCCTCGGCGGTGGTGCGGCGGGGACCGTCGCTCGGCGTTTTCCGTCGTAATTCGGCGAGACTCGGAAGCGCCGAGACAGCGGCCCTGGCTTTGGTTGTATAGCGGCCGTATAACGGCCCGTTTCGGTCGCGATATTTGAGAAGATAAGAAAAGGCCGCATAGCGCCGCTGCATTTGCCCGGCTGGTGTTCGCCGGGCGGCAGCCTTCCGGCGGATCGACGGCCGGGTAATGATCACGGGGGGTGGATCGTTACAAATTAATAATAAATAATTTATTAATAATTAATAATTTATTAATAATTATCATTAAATAGATTCATTTTTCCGAGGACATGTGGGAAAATCAACAAATTTTGGAAAAAAAAAGTTAAAACCAAATGCTATTCCGACTCTGTTCCATAAACCTGTTCTTCCTTTAATTGGTAATATTAAAATTGCCTTAATGACTATTAAAAAACGAAAAAAACAGTTTCTTATATCTTTATAACAATTTTTTCAGTCATAAAGCCGTTTACTCAAAGTATTCTTAAAGGATAAAATAATTAGAACATTTTGTTTATTTAGGTTTAGAATAAAATCAAAAAATATACAAAAGAAAAATGCCAAAGAAAAGCAAACAAATATAAGATCTAGTAAAACGATGGCCATGCATTATTATATAAAATAATTCTGATGTAAACAGCTAAAACTAAATAATTAAAATTTAAACTAATGCTAAATGTATACGCAACATTTGTACCTGTTTTTTGTGATATACAATATGTGATACACAAATAAAATATGTATTTTATAAAAAAAATTATTATTAATTTATAATTTTTTAAACTTATGTTACTGTCGCGTAGAAATGTTACACCGAGTATGTAAAAATAAAACAAACGCGATGTAAAAACGCGATGATATGAATTAATTTAAAGATTCCCGCGTTATTCATTTGTCGACTTCCGTCGATTTATCCCACTAATGGCGGCTTTGTCTTATCCCTTACTAGAGGATCCCTAGTCACTTGGAGCGCGGAGGAGATCAAGCAGCGAAGGAGAAATTGGTAGGAGACAATCCGATGTTGCATCCTTTTCGCAAATCACACGATCGAGAGAGAAAGCAATGCAAGACGTGATGTCAGTTAGAGGTGTCCCTACAGCCGTCTCACTCACTCGACGCTCGAATGGAGAGAGTGCGAGTGAGAAAGCTATAGGACACCGCGCTGTCTCTATCGGCGTCTCGTTCGCTCCAATATCGAGCTGTTATCCTTTCCTTTTTTTTCCTTTAAGAAACGTAGCTGAGGCGCGTGCATTAATTATATTAATGAATAGATATTAAATATTAAAAAATATTAATAAACATTAATATTTATAAATGAATATTAATATTAATTATTAATAAATATAATATAAATAAATATTAACAATATTATAATAGATAAGCTTGTTATAAAACTAATAGATTGGTAAGAATTAGGCCTATAACGAGCAATTATGAGTGTTTTCATAGTAATTAACTTTATTATTATAAAGTTACAAGATTCTTCAAGACGGAACATTTCGACACTTACTTGTGTCTCTTCAGCCGCGAACGAATGAATACATTTAAATTATGGATATGTCACATTTTATTTTAAATGATTGCGAATCGCTGGTGTTTTTGACGCAACATATTTGAGGTATTTTTTTAACATTTTAGTATTGTTGACTATGGACGTTCGATACACAGTTCCGTCGTCCGTTCCGTCTTAAAGAATCTTGTAACTCTTTTTATATAATAATAAAGTTAATTACTATGTAAACACCAATAATTGCTCGTTATATGCTTAATTCTTACCAATTAATAAATATTAATAAATATTAAATATTAGGAATTATTTTATTTCAAAACAAGGAAACGAAATGAAAAAACGAGTTATTCCTTATTTCTAATTCTGCAGTCCATTTTGTTTCCTTGTTTTGAAATAAAATAATTCCTAATATTTAATATTTATTTCGAATATTTTTTCTATTGTGCGCAGAGCCTTATTAAGAGACCGCGCGCGCTATTCATTTGTTTCTATTATTAAATTACATATCGTGGTGTCATATTATGTATATATATATATATATATATATATATATATAAAATATATATTATCATGTAATTTCACACAAATTTTTTTTTAGTGTTCCTAATATTTTCTCTATTGTGCGCAGAGCTTTATTAAGAGACTGCGCTTTTCATTTGTTTTTATTTATATGTTATTAAATTATATATCGTGGTGTCATAGCATCGAGCGGACGTGTCTAAAATTACGATTATAACGATGCCTCAAAACCTGTGTCCAGAGATACGTGGTCGTATTGTCGGACAGTGGCAGGCGGGAAGAACAGTAGCAGAAATTGCTGCTGCTATTCCCTGCTCTGTAAAAACTGTACGACGCTGGATACAACGATTCATTGATGGCGGTGATCATGCTTTGCACGATCACCGTCATAATAATCGTAGTCCTCGTAAAACGAGGGCCGAAGAGGATGAGGCTATCGTCGCCGCAGTTGCTGAGCAACCCTTCGGCTCTGTGCAGGAGGCCCTCAACGCTGCGAACGTCCAAATATCCGAGAGGACCGCCCGGCGACGTCTCAACGCAGCCGGGTATCATTGCTACCGTCCAGCCCGCAAAATTATGCTGACTCCCGTCAATCGGGAGCAGCAAATTGCGTTTGCTCTGGAGAACCTGGTGACGAGCCGTGAGGAGTGGGAGGCAACGATCTGGACCGATAAAAAGGTCTTTGTATCGTCTGCCGACCGCCAACCTCACGTATGGCGTCAAAGGGATCAACGGTTGCATCCAAACCATGTTGTGCCTCTCCACAGAAGTGGGAGGATTTCATGCGGAATGTGGGGCTGGATATCTGGCACTGCAATCGGTGAGCTGGTGGAAATTCCTCCACGCATGAACTCTGCGGAGTACATTCGCATACTGGAAGATGTTTTTCTTCCATCAGTACGCGCAATCTACCCCGTAGAGGACATGCCAGTTATCCGATTAGTGCAGGATAACTCCGGAGTCCATACTTCGCGCGAAACACAACAATGGTTTCGGAATCATCCGGAGATCCAATTGATCAACTGGCCTGTTCGTTCACCAGATCTAAATTTGATCGAAAATGTCTGGGCACAAATGGTTCGACGATGGGAACCAAGAAGGGAGAGGACGGTAGCAGCGTTGGTAAATCATGCGAGAGAAATCTGGGAAGAACTTCGGCTCCGACCAGACTATCTCGCAAACTTGATTGATTCGATACCCAATCGACTCAATCAAGTAATTGACCGGTCTGGATATTGGATGAATTATTAATGCAATGCTTTTCCGCGCTTGACCCACGAAAATCTGCCCTTTTCAGGGCCAATAAAACTTTCACACCGCGTATAGAAGCGCCTATAGGCGTTTCACTCGTTCGATATTGTATATATATATATACATAATATGACACCACGATATATAATTTAATAATATAAACAAATGAATAGCGCGCGCCGTCTCTTAATAAGGCTCTGCGCACAATAGAGAAAATATTCGGAATAAACATTAAATATTAGGAATTATTTTATTTCAAAACAAGGAAACGAAATGGACTGCAGAATTAGAAATAAGGAATAACTCGTTAGTTTATTTCGTTTCCATGTTTTGAAATAAATAATTCTTAATATTTAATATTTATTAATACTTATTGATTGGTAAGAAATAGGTCTATAACGAGCAATTATTGGTGTTTACAAAGTAATTAACTTTATTATTATATAAAAAGAGTTACAAGATTCTTTAAGACGGAACGGACGACGGAACGGACGACGGAACTGTGTATCGAACGTTCATAGTCAACAATACTAAAATGTTAAGTTAGTTAACTTATTCAAATATTCTTATAAACAATATATATAACTCAAAATTTGACTAATTTTATTATTTGACAAGAATTTTTAATACTTTAACAATATAACAATTATACAAACAAAGTTTGACACTTTACATCACGATGATACGGACAAACACAACATATCATCACCAACACACGTTACACAGGGTGAGTTATTACACGAACAACGAAACTAACACACGATGTCACCTCAAAAATGTTGCGTCAAAAACACCAGCGATTCGCAATAATTTAAAATAAAATTTGACATATCCATAATTTAAATGTATCCATTCGTTTACGGCTGAAGAGACACAAGTAAGTGTCGAAACGTTTCGTCTCTTAAAGAATCTTATAACTCTTTTTATATAATAATAAAGTTAATTACTATGAAAACACCCATATAATTGCTCGTTATAGGCCTAATTCTTATCAATCTATTTGTTTTATAACACGCGCGAGCTTATCTATTATAATGTTGTTAAAATTAATTAATATTATATTTATTAATAATTAATATTAATATTTATTTATAAATTAATATTAATATTTATTTCTAAATATAAATATTTATTAAAATATTTTTTAATATTTAATATTTATTCATTAATAAAATGAATGCACGCGGCTCAGTCACGTTTCTTAAAGGAAAAAAAGGAAAGGATGACAGCTCGATATTGGAGCGAACGAGACGCCGATAGAGACAGCGCGGTGTCCTATAGCTTTCTCGCTCGCACTCTCTCCATTCGAGTGTCGAGTGAGTGAGAAGGCTATAGGGACACCACTAACTGTCATCACGTCTTGCATTGCTTTCTCTCTCGATCATGCGATTTGCAAAAAGAATGCAACATCGGATTGCCTCCTACCAATTTCTCCTTCGCTGCTTGATCTCCTCCGCGCTTCAAGTGACACATACGTCGCGCTTCGTGTAATGCGGTGACGCTTTCGACTGTCACACATACGCATACATTTACCGAGGGACTCCATTCCTGCCGGTGCGTATACATACATGTACTGGAAATTAATATCCAATGCAATGTTATGGAATAATCTGCTAAACCTATACATATTAGTGCTAAACATAATAGACTAGTACAAGTATATATATGATATATGTATATTCTGTTTTCTTATAGGACATAGCAAAATGTCACTATTTTATTTCATGTGAGCAATATATACAGGGTGTATCAGACCACCCGTCCACCCCTTTTATTTTCAAAAGGAATGGTGCTAGAAAGTTAAGACAAACATATTAATCATAAAAGCCTATCTGAAGTTTCTGATGATGATACTTTCATTTTTGAGAAACCCTCGGAAATACCGGAAATCGAGGGCAACTTAAAAATTTTAAGTGGCAACATGGGGCAACCTGGGTATTGTTGGGTAGAGCTTTTAGAAAGAAACAACTTTTGCTTGAAAAAAAATTTAGTATCACTTACCGTTATCGAGAAATCATCAAAAAACGTGTGCAATTGTGACGTTCGAACTTCTCAACCTCTTGCTTAAAATATCGAATGAGACTTGTGGTACGAATTATGGGCTAAATATTAACATTTCAAATGCTTTTTCATTCGAAAAAGGCATGATTTTCACCAAAAAGAATATCAGTCACTACGCGTAGACTCTATCGTGTGTGTATATATGTATATATATATATATATATATATATATATATATATATACGTATATTTATATATATACACGTTACGGGTGGGGCGCGAATTTGGGACACCCTGTATGTATATATATATATATATATATATATATATATATATATATCATATATATACATATACATACATACACATATATATATATATACATATACATATATACATATATATACATACACACACATATATATATATACAGGGTGTCTTATAATTCGCGCCCCACTCGTAACGTGCAGGTAGAGCGGGTTAAATCGAGTAGAAAAGTCATCTATTGTTTTGCTATTTTCGTAATAATTAACGAGAAATTAATTTAAAAAGATCGGCGAATCCGCGCGAATAGAAGTGCACGGCGAGAAGAGACCTCCCGCTGTAACCTGATATAAGGCGCGCGGCGAAGCGATGGGAGGAGCGCTCTACAAAGGACAATAGTTATGTCCTTTACTTTTACCTAAGATACGACGTATGTGTGTACATAACTATTGTCCTTTGTAGAGCGCTCCTCCCATCGCTTCACCGCGCGCCTTGTGTCAGATTACAGCGGGAGGTCCCTTCTCGCCATGCGCTTCTACTCGCGCGGATTCGCCGATTTTTTGAATTAATTTCTCGTTAATTATTGCGAAAATAGCAAAACGGTAGATGACTTTTCTACTCGATTTAACCCGCTCTACCTGCACGTTACGGGTGGGGCGCGAATTATGGGACACCCTGTATATATATATATATATATATATATATATATATATATATATATCTCGTGATATACATATATGTCATGATATTTTCACAAAGGATACATGTATTGCCAATACATATTTACGTTCAGACCTATAATAGTATTGGACGTAGCAAAAAGTGATTCCATGTGTGCAATGTATACATGTACTTCTAATACATGTTTATGTCTTGAGATGATCAATAATGTAGACAACGGAATTCAAAATGTCAGTAATTACTCTTCGATAGTTAGTCGGTAATGGATGATCTCCATTTGGACACGTAACGATTGGACACGCACTATTGGACACGTTTTATTGGACACTGCTCGATTGGACACCGCTCGATAATTTTCACATTTGTTGCGTTTAAATTTCATGCACTTTAACGAAAACGAATGCGCATATGACCACAGAGCATACTCGTGTCGCTGCATGTTGTCGGTATGACAGATTGTGCGGTGTCCAATCCTGCGGTGTCCAATCGTGCGGTGTCCAATCGTGCGGTGTCCAATCGTGCCGTGTCCAATCGTGCAATGTACGTGTCCAATCGTGCAATATGCGTGTCCAATCGTGTCGTGTCCAATCGTGCAATGTGCGTGTCCAATCGTGCAGTGTCCAATCGTGCGGTGTTCAATCAAGCAGTGTCCAATAAAACGTGTCCAATCGAACGGTGTCCAATCGTTACGTGTCCAAACGGGATACGCTTGTCGGTAATTACCGATATTTTTAATTCCGAGATGAGGGCGCTACTATTCCATCAGAGTTCGCCGTTCGCTGAAGGATCCTTTTAAAAGTCGACAAGAGTGACAACGGGCAGACTCAGAATTGATAATGGAAATCCCGCACGGGGTGAGAGACGGGAGAGGTTCATTAAACACAGGGTGCTTTCCAGCAACGTACACAGGCGACACTGTGTAACACAGTGTACGACCCAGTGCTTTCCAACTACGACACAAGTCGATACAATCGTACACAGCTAAAATGTGTCATCGTTTTGTGTCACTTCATGGATACTAACATTTTTACATTTGGTATCATTTCTTTTCCTACGGAGTGGTATTCCGATAGGAGAGGTAAACTTTAAAAAACTTGAAACTGTAAAAGAACTTGAAAAAAACTTAAAAAACTTAAAACTTTGAAAAATTTATGTAAAATGACTGCCTTACACTTTGGCGGTGAAATAAAAAAGCTAACAATAAGTAGCATTTCAAGTACATACAAATCGACACTGTGTAACACTGTGTCACACTGCATCATTGTATCACTGTGTCGCACTGCATCATTGTATCACAGTGCATCACTGTGTTCCGTTGCTGATAAGCATCACAGACTTCTATATATAGACTGCTAATACAGACTTTGCGAGTGAAGCCACAAAAGGGGAGGGCGGCCATCTTTGAAAGGACCAGTTGAAATGACAAGCATTATAGAATTTTGCCCCTTCCATAGGTGACCGCGAAAATATGAAATTTATATACCCAGTAAATTTTGATTAACAGTAACATTACATCAATGTTATGATTTCCTATTTAATGTAACAATATGTGTTATATAGTTACTTACATTGTTACTGACATTGTTACTTACATTGTTACTTACATTGTTGAGTGAGAAATTGTAACATTGATATGATATTATTGTTGCTTGATGTTTATAGTTTATTAAACGTTATATCCCTAACAGCACATGTAGATTCTGAGAATGTTCGGAGGATATTGCAAAAGTAGAGAATATTACAAGGATATTTTCAGTATATTAGGTATATTCTCAATACAATCTCCAGTACATTCATGATATCATATGCTATTATGCATATACAACTTTCCGATCACTTACACATTGGCACTGCAGGATATATATGTATAAAGGTGGAAGGCGTTCTCCTCCTTTTGCGAGAGAGTCCTCTCGCAAAAGGAGGAGGCAGAGAGGGAAAGGAAGAGAGCAGGAAGAAACACGCAACATCGGAGAGAGAGCGAGGATGAGTCGGAGGGCTCGGACGGGCCTCCTCCTTCCCGGCCACCGGCGGGATCACCCACGGGTGGTGTGGGTGGAGAGGGAAACGTCCCTATAGCACCTACGCCAAGACAAGGCGTAGGATGAGGACGTAGGGGGGGGGGGCTGGGAGCACACGGCTCCCGTAATATGGCCCTCCCCCGGCTGCCTCACGGGATTGGGGGTCTTTTGTGCGCGGGTGGGCGCGGAGGTCTCCAATAGGCACTCCCCCGGGATTCACGGCCGAATTCCAACTTCCATGGGAGCGGAGGGAGCCCGGATCTCGGGGGACTGGGGGGTTTTGGGCGCCTCCTGGATCGGGCAAGCCCCGTCTACTGGGGACGGCCAGCACTCCTCAACAGAGGGCAGATGCGGCGGGGGGGTCCTCCCACCGGGAGCCGAAAGGCCTCCGGGGGGAGGGCTCTACCGTCGTAGAGAGGGTCTTTCTCTAGAGGAAGACCCTCGGAGGAAGGCCTCCGGGGCTGGATGCCGAATCCCCCTATCCCTTCGGGGGGGGAGGGAGCACCACTCCGGAGGCGGGGGTGGCGGCTTGAGCGGGAATACTCAAGCCGTTACCCCGCCCCTAAACTCTTTGGGAGGGCGCGGTGTGGGGTCGGTGTCGTCCCGCACCGCAACCGCGAAGGACCGCACGATGGCGGAGGGAGGGTTTCGTTCTCTCGGGAACGAGGCCCTCCCCGAGAAGGAAAGGCGGGGGGGTGCGGAGTTGGCATGGAATACCAGCGGCCTCCGCGCCCCCTATCAACGCCAGCGTTGGACACCCGATGGGGTTTTAGTGGGTACACTTGGACCCATTGGTCGAGCCACACGTGGATCGGTCAATGGGGACAAGGACTCCCACATAACCCTCCTTGTTCTCCCGGACAGGAGGGTATCCATAAAGGATTTCCCCATCGCAAAAAAAAAAGGATATATATGTATGTATGTGAGGTTCTTTCAAAGATGGCGGATTGTATTTTCTGGCTTCAATGCAACTTGTATTAAACTATAGCAATCTAGCAGTCTAGATATAGAAGTCTGGTAAGTGGTAAGCACTCACAATTACTCATATCGATCGTTGCCTAGGGTAACCAGTACGATTGACCAATCAGAGAGTCCTGTGTTCAATTGACCAATAAACAATGTGTCCAATTGAATGCCACCCGTGAGAGATAACGCGATACTTCGGTTTCAGGGTTATTAACGTTGAGAAATAAATTCTCGGTCTTTATGCAGAGGTGTATGTCCGTATATGTACAAACATCATTGTATTGCTCATGTGGACGCATCGCAGAGAGAAAGAATAGAAAAGGATTGACAATCACGCTATCCTTATTCTTCTTCTCGTGCCGATGCTACATGAAGCACCGATGCAATCGGAGTCGAAGCGTATTGCTTTATCCGAGATACGGCTTGAAAATGTTTTCTGGCCTCTCGTAACAGGAAGCAGTAAGGCAACAAGGCTAACAAGCGCCCATTTAATGTAAATTTTATATTTGCTTATGCACATATGTGCGTATACAGGGTGTATCCTAAAAAGTGGGAAGTATTGCAATGGTGGATTCAGGACACAAAAATAAGGAAAAAAGTTCATATAAACATATGTCCGATATGACCTTGTTTCCGAGTTACAGCCTGTTTTATTTTCCAATAGAGTTAAGATAGTTAAGGAAGTGCTCAAAATGACTACCTCTAACTTGAATACAAGCTTCAACACGTCTCATCATAGATTGTCTGACTTTTTCAAAAATTCCGGGTATTGCTCGAATTTCCCGGCAATCATCTTCAACACGTTGACGAAATATCTCGACGTTGTCAATGGATGTTTTGTAAACAATGGATTTTAGATGCCCCCACAAGTAATAATCGAGTGGATTCAGGTCTGGAGAGCGAGCTGGCCAGGCAATAGGACCAGCACGGCCTATCCATCTACCAGGAAACCGTTCATCCAAATAACGTCTAGCTTCTCGACTGAAGTGAGGCGGAGCACCGTCATGCATGAACCACATACGACGTATAATATTTAGAGGAATTTCATCTAGTAATCCATGTAAATAATTTTGCAAAAAATCACAATAAGACGCTCCTGTTAATCTTGCAGGCAAGACGAAAGGTCCTATTAAATTGTCAGCAATAATTCCGGCCCATACATTGATACTAAATTGTTGCTGATGTCTTGAATGAATAATGGCATGAGGGTTCTCTTCGGACCAGCAATGCATGTTATGAAAATTTATCACACCATTTCTTGTAAATCCAGCCTTGTCCGTAAACAATATCAATGATGGAAAATGTTCCTCACGTGTATACATCCGACGAAACCACTTACAAAAAGCCATTCGTGGTGGGTAATCACTTTCAGAGAGACCTTGCACTTTTTGCACGTGATACGGATAAAGTTGTTGTTCCCGTAAAATTTTCCATACCATCATATGTCCAACGCCTTGTGCTCTTGCTATTTCTCGAGTACTAGTGCCAGGATTTTGTGTAACGCTATTTAGAACTTGTTCTTCTAAACGAATATTTCTGGTTCTAATAGGTCTACCACAATTTGCAGTTTGTTTCTTAAATGAGCCCATATTTCGAAGACGCTCATCTATTCTTTAGAACATCTTCCTTTCAGGCAGACGACGGTTCGGAAACGTTTCCGCATACAAAAGTCTAGCTTTGACTGCATTACCGTGGGCTAATCCATACATGAGATGCATGTCTGTCATTTCATTGTTTGACCAAACCATAATTTTCACTTAAACGTACTGCTGCCGTTAATAGCACTAACGTACGATACGAATATCTTACCTTCACTGAACACAAGATACGAACCGTACCACTTACAACACAAGTAACACGCGTTTATGTTTACAAATTAGCAAGACCTTAAGTCCTTTAAATCTTGTAGATAAACAGCAAACCAATATCCAAGTATGCTATCTTAACTCTATTGGAAAATAAAACAGGCTGTAACTCGGAAACAAGGTCATATCGGACATATGTTTATATGAACTTTTTTCCTTATTTTTGTGTCCTGAATCCACCATTGCAATACTTCCCACTTTTTAGGATACACCCTGTATATGTATATGTATACAAATCGTATCTAAAAATTGTATGTATGTTTCAGAATTGTATGATGATAAATAATAATTGCAAAATAATAGTTTACAGAGTGAACTAATATACAATATGTAAGATACGGGCGTTTATTAGGCTTGGTAACTTTTTGCTTTTTCACTTGTTGATTTTTCATTGATACTTTATGTATCGTTAGCGCGATAGAGCGACAAGAAGAGCACGATTGTTAATTCTTGACATTATCTTTCAGCAATCGCAGAATTATAGACCGACAAGTATGTTATCTTGATTTGTGTGTATGCGAGATTAGATTTAAGAAACTGTTAGTATAAGTTAGTGTAAGTTAGTATAAATTAGTTTATAAGTTACGAGTGTGCTATTGTATGTACTTTGTAATATAATAATTGGAACGCTGAGAGAACACAATACAATTTTCATTAGTAATAACAATCTTCACCGTAGTAATATTCAGCATTATGCGCATGAATGAACGCAACGTAGCGTATTAGAGAACGAGACAGGTATATATTCCTCTCTTTCTCTTTTTCTCTCACTCTCTTTGGCAGGATTTTGACGAAACTACTGTTATGTCGTAACTCTTATTAGAAAGTTTCTACTTGATATAATATTCTAAACGAGTCACGCATGCAAATGTATAAGAGCACTGGACACCATTGTAGCCCACAATCTTCAATTGGTCACAATTTTTTCGTCCTATACCATATTCAGTTATACAGGGTGTCTGGTAATTGTAGGATCACCCGTCGTGTGCAGGTAGAGCGGGTTAAACCGAGTAGGAAAGTCCTCTACCGTTTTGCGATTTTCGCAATATTTAATGAGAAATTAAATAAAAAAGATCGGCCAATCCGCGCGAATAGAAGCGCGCGACGAGAAGAGACGTCCTACTGTAACAAGATACTCGGCGCGTGGCGAAGCGGAGGGAGGAGCGGACGATGGCTGTGTACGAGCGGCGCGTAACGCTGGAGCCCCGCGACAAACTATTTTCTCTCTCTCTCTCTCTCTCTCTCTCTCTCTCTCTCTCTCTCTCTCTCTTTTTCCTTTCTGGTAACAAGTCATTTTATTTTCAAACGGGAATCTTGATTAATGATCGTAAAGCGTAAAACAAATAATTTTGAAATAATTGTAATTGCGTCGACATCATATCCGGCGATGTATCTCGTCGAATTTCATCACGCATACAAAGTAGAAGAGTCGATGCAAATCACACGATAGTATTCGGATACGTTCTGTTGAGATTTTTGTTTTTTTAATAATCAATAGCAATAACTTTTCACTCCCTCTCCCTCCACCCCCCTCTCTCACTCTCTCTTTCTCTCGCGGCATAGAAAATATTTGTTATCCTTTCCACACCACCTTGCGGTAGATAACACGGTGCATTTTTTAAAAGTGATATCCCCAGTAGGTCTAATCCTATGAGAGAGGATTTTAATGTAATAATTGTTCAAAGTGCCTTCCTCGTTCTCGCGAACAGAGTTCGGCCCTTCGAACAATATTACGCGTTGCGCGATACGCCACTTCTGGAGTGATGGTATCAAAAGCTGCGAGAATTGCTTCTCGTACCTCAGCTTCTGTACCATCACGCCTGTGCTCGATTAAATTTTTAATGTGTCCCCACACAAAATAATCGAGCACATTCAGATCTGGCGATCGCGCCGGCCAAATGATCGGACCGCCTCGACCAATCCATCTCTCTCCATAATGCGCGTTTAAGAATTCGCGCACTTGTCCATAAAAGTGCGCAGGAGCCCCGTCATGCTGGAAAATCAGTTCTGCTCTATCGCGAAGAGGAACATCTTCGAGAAGAGCAGGCAACTGATTTTGGAGAAAATCGGCGTAAATTTCTCCATTTAAACGGGGCGGCAGAATATAAGGACCGATCTAAAAAAGAATGAAATGTTAAAGAAAATGATTTTTTAAAGTCGCGAAGAAAATTTTTTAACTTACTAACAAGTAAATTCTACTTACGATTCGATTCGCTGTTATTTCTGCCCATACATTTATCGATCAGCGATATTGGAAAGCGCGTTCTTGAACGACGTGCGGATTTTCTTCTGCCCAATGCAGAAAATTACGCGAATTAAACACACCGTTCGGTGTGAATGTGGCTTTATCGGTCCATAGAATTCTGTCGGAGAAAAAATTATTCCGCCGATACTGCGCAAGAAACCCTGTGTGTGTTTCGCCGACTGTTAATATTTATTAAAAATAACGCGAAATCATTAAATGAAGATGATAAACATACCTTGACAAAAATAGACGCGCTGTTCGTGGTCTCTCGGTAACAGTTGCTGCACTCGCTGGTGATGATACGGATGCAATCCGTTCTGCCGTAGAACACGATGCACCACGTATCGCGAGAGACCGAGCATCCGAGATACACGGCGCACACTGTTCCTAGGGTTTTCTTCAAACGCTCGCAGGATTCTCTCTTCTTCACGTACGCGATAGCGTATTGGTGCCCCAGCGTTTCTCAAATTTAACATAAGAGATCCTGTTTCTCTGGCGCGTTGAATACATCACAAAATTGTTCTGTAGTCGGGATGTCGCTCACGTTCGGGAAATCGCTCCGCGTAAACACGAGCCGCGACACGAGCATTTTCCCCGGCTACTCCGTATACGACAATCATGTCCGTATACTCTACTGCAGTAAAATCTGCCATTTTTTAATAACTTAAAATTTCTTAAACGCACGTCGATGAGACATACAAGTCGGATGCTGGGGACCTACTGTGGAGCAACAAATTACGAGGTCGAAAGAAAACCGAAAACAAATGAACGCTGTTGAATTTTTACGAACGTTTATTTGTTTCAAACGCTTGTGTCGCGGCGTAATTTGATATCCTTGCAAAATCGCTCCGCGTAAAGACAAGCCTACTCGGTTTAACCCGCTCTACCTGCACACGACGGGTGATTCTACAATTACCGGACACCCTGTATATAGAGATAGTGGTCTGATTTGAAAATGCCAAACTCATTGTCAGAGGCTTTTCTGACACCTCTTTACATAATTGTGTACGAATGCGATGTAAGTACAGATCACTGAACTCGACTATTAAGAAAATGTTAGGAATACATAGTGTTAAGAATACAGAGGTTAGACTGTATAATTTTTTCTGGCATTTGTGTTGTATTTTTACAAACCTGGGGTTTACTCCATTGAACATTCCCGTATTTATGAGATAAGGGCAAACCAAAGTCATGTGAATTCCATCGTATCCATGCACCTTAGAACACATTAAATAATACAACGATCAATAATACAATTTAACAAAAAAATAGACAAATAATAATCACTTTTTGTGTTGCATACAAGCCCGGCGTTCTAATTATCACATCACAAAAATTTGAGATAAAACTTATAACAAAGTTTAACAAAGAATTTTTTAACGTAACTTATTATGTTATAACTATGGTATGTTATATGCTATAAAAGTTTTATTCCATTCAAAATTAAGTATATTAAGACATTCAATCTTCAAAACAACTTGTTGTATAGATTAAGGTCAATAAGAGCTTTGTGACTGAATATTGAATATTACATTACAGAAAGGTTGTATAATTATAAGCATAATAAAAATAAAAACTGTGCGGCTTTCATACCAAAAAGGTGACAAAGATCAGATAAAAAAATATAGCAAAATATTTGTAGTTTTTCTTCCTTTCTCATTTATTGTTATTGTTAGATGGATTTTCTACTATGGGACGCATGTTTTTATTTTTTTATATACAGAATGTCCTTTTCTAACTTTAGCGTCTAGAATATTTCCGTTCTTTTTGATAATACAAAAAAATAATAAAGGAGAAGATTGTTTATTTAAAAGGGACTATTACTGTAGGCCATTATTTTTCACCATCATATTTTATGAGATTTCAAGATTATCGATATTTTTTAAAATAAGATGATATATTTTTATCAAGCAGTGATACAATTTATAAAAAACCAAATTTAATTAAATAAACTTATATACATATATGTTTATCTTATATGTTGAACAACCGTTGTGTCTAGACGAGGCATTGGATTTGGTATTGTTGGGAACGACAGGCTAGGGAGTTGGGACTCCAAGATTCCGCCAGACTCATAGATTTCTTCGTTTTTAAGTTTTTTATTAAATAAAGAAAATTTTACTTTACATATTGTGGTTATCTGTTTCGGCGCACTCCCGCTTCACAGCCGCGGTCAATTATCTATTTTTAACAGCTGATTTACTGCTTTACTAACTCGATGGTAGCTAGCGAGTTCTATTAACAACTGATTGACAGTAATTTCGTATCTCTAATATCTTGGCTAACAGACTGACCGTTCCGTATTTCGATAATTTTACTGACTGACTGACTGGTTGACCCGCGCGTGTTAGCGGCGAGCCTCTTTATCTTCGCGGTTTTTTCGATAAGAGGGGGTACCTGGAAACAGGTATTAAAACGTAAGGGATTTAGTTGTTCGAATGCAGGCGAGGAAGTTCAAAGTCGAACTTCTTCGCTTGCATTTTCACAAGGTCGGTTTCCGCGTGTGGCTCGCATTAGCATTTCGCGCATTTCTCCGCGTCTAACTGAGACTTGAAATAAATTTATATATATAGCTTCTCGGGCTATAACACCCCTCCCCCGTTGAAAAAGAAAAACGGAGGAGTTTTTACGCAGGAGTCGGTCCTTGGACCAATTCTGTGGGACCTCGCGTACGACGCAGTGTTGAGAGCTGCCCTTCTTCCCGGGCTGAGTGTCACGTGTTACGCGGATGACACGTTGGTGCTGGCCCGGGACGTTCTCGAATCTGTCTCACAGCCGTGTCAGACGCGCGTCTTTATTTGTGTTGGCGTTATTGTTTTTACGGATGTGTGACAAGACGGTTAGGCTTTCGTCCTCGCGAGCGTATCCTCGTGCAGTATGTGGTGAGTCTCCTTAATCATTTAATAACTTTATCATCCTTTTGATTATCACTCGATTCCAGCTTTTTACTAACATCCATTACATGGAACGTGTGTGTCCTTACGACTGGAACCGAGAGGAGACTTACACGTTTTCGCACGTGATGAGCATTTCACATCTCGTATATTCTACATTTATTATAAGTATTCCGATAATACTGACAGCATCATCGCGCTTATTTTATTTTATGTAACTGTGTAATTTTGCTGAAGATGGTCCGAAACGTACGAAATTAATTTTAATAAAAAAGACTATGTTAATTATTTGACCGGGCCTTAATTACTGCGCTTTGGCTCCCATTTGCCTTTTATTGTATCTATTATATGATAATTACAAATTAATTTCTTTGGATGTGGTCTCGCTTATAACAAATATCCCCATAGAATTAGCAATGGAAATCATGCTTGGGAGATGAGACTGTATAAGTAAAAATTGTTCGATTCCGTGAGATGAATTCTTGTGCAGTTTGTTTCGTCCTCAATTCCATTTTTTTCTTTCAATAATATACACTATCAACAAACCTTTGGCACATCCATGGGCTCTCCTTTGTCACAAATTATTGCGGATATCTCACTGCAAGATTTGGAGAGTAGGGTGATTGAGACTCTCCCGTTCAATATGCTATTCTATTTTCGATACGTGGATGACGTCGCGTTGGCGGTACCATCTTCCATGTTGGAATTTACACTTAATTCCTTTAACTCCGTCTATCCAAGGTTACATTGGAGGAGGGCATCGACAACCGTCTAAGTTTTCTAGACGTTACCATCATTATCAAAGACAATTTCATCGAATTCGATTGGTATCATAAACCTACTTTTTAGGGTACCTTAATTATAAGTCTTAACACCCTCTCTGCCATAAAAAGGGCACCATCATGTGCTTAATTGACAGAGCAGTCTTGTCCTATCCAAGATTTTAACAAAAAAATCTCGAATTTGTTATTAAAACTTTACTGGACAACGGTTACCCATTACCGCTCATATCTCAAACCCTCCACTCTAGATTAAAAACACTATTTAACAGGAAAAAGAAAAAGGTGGAGGATGAGCGGAATGATGCTATTGATAACACGGATCGCTCCACGTTTTTTAACATTTTGTACGTCCTGGGAATTTCAGAAAAATTTTAGTAAATAGTCCGTGATCAAAACGTAATTATGTCATACACTGGCATAAATAAACTACGCTAGTATTAAAGAACACAAAGATCCCCTTCCGAATAACTCGCGAAAAAACGTGGTTTATAAAATAACTTGTAAAGACTGCGATGCGTTTTATGTGAGCCAAACGGGCAAACTATTAAAAACACGTATCGCTGAGTATCGCAGTCGTATCGGTAGAAACACCTCGCGACAGTCTGTAATCACAGATCATAGTTTGCTAAATCATGAATTTGAATGGGATAAAGTTGAGATAAAGAAATGAATTTAAATAAGAGATTATTATCGGAAATGTTGTTTATCACAAGCGCCAAAAAATAGTCTCAACCGACAAATGGACACAGTTGTCTACACAATACGTACACAACGATTGTAGAGCGTTTAAACAAGATTTGATAAGCCTTGTAACTCGAGACGCCCTTCTCCCCCCTCCCCACATGTGTACTGACGGGACACCTATATAAGGCCTGTTTAGGGGATAACGATCAGTATCGTTTGTTTATTTGCGGAGGTCAGAACGTTCACGCCTCGTTCTGCATCTCGTCCTCGCTTGTTGTGAGGACTTACTAAGGATGTATGGTGAGGATGTGGGCATTGACACGTGAATTTCAACATTAATTAATATACTGAGGATGGTTCAAAGGTAGGACCGAAACGTTTAAAGAAGAATTTATAAATAAAATTCTTGCGCATAATATCTGCGCGCCGGCTCTTATTAGTCCTTTTTTATACTAATTTCGTATTTAAATTTACCGCTTTATATAGTCGCGTGAACTCTTCACGTCTATTTTAAATTGTTAGCCTCATAACTCTTTTGATAACCGTAACAAACTGACACAGCAAGATTTTTGTTAACGATTCTAAAAATGTATTCAAAATAATAAAACAACAAGGCTCTAAATAGGTCAAATTTAAAACAATGAAAAGGCTAATAAAATCCAAACGCGTGTTGAAGGCGCAATTAAAGAAAATCAAACTCCTAATTAATTATAGACGCTATTTATTAATTATACGTTTCGGTCCCATTTCGGGTTATCTTCAGTAAACTATACAAACAAGGACGAAAATACAAAATTATATAAAAGAGGAATCCACCAGTGAGATTTTATATGCCAGAAAAATGGATATCAAACAAATTAATGCATACGTTAAATTAGACAAGAAAAAGTTATAGTTATATTAAAATGAAAGATCTAATCTACCAGAATGAGATCCACGATTTAAAACAACTATGGCAACTGACACTTAATGCTGCCGATGTCATGCGCGAAACTCCAAACATTTTTCAAAAAGCTCGAAACAATTTATTAATTCGTGCTAGAAAGTGTGTTGAAGTCGACAAACGAATTTTTGAGCACCTTTTGTAAAGCTTTAAACAGAATAGAGAACATTCAACAACATTTACTTCAATTTATGTTTTCCTACGAAAGCAACGTCAATACCCTATAACTCCGAAACCGTTCGGATTCGGACATATGTTTATTAGACATTTTCGACTCGTTTTCATGTGCTAAAGCCGCTGTACCAGTTTTGGCATTGAGTTCAGAGACACTCTGTATACGGGATCTCACAATCCTCCGCAAGTTTACAAAAGAGTCACTTCCACATCGGTTCCAGCCGTCGAGAGGGGAGATGTAGAATCCAATTGTAATGCATGACATCCCTAACATTGTAGCATGATTGTTAACAAATAACCGAGACATCGAGGTGAGGTGACTCACCGGAAGAAACGCCGAGGCGCGCGAAACCATGAAACCGAAACGCACTTGTCTAAAAGAACATTGCAAATGATCTTAACTGTTAGGATCGGATCAATAATAAAAACAATATAGTAGCGTGTGTAAGGAGGGCACAAATATGTGCACGTCAAAATTAAATTTTTAGCATGCTTTCCAAAATTGGAAAATATATTCGAACCAGATGTTCGGTGTCGCTTTGTAGATTTAAACTGTTTCTTTGTCTCTTTATATAAATAATTTCTGATGTTAATCTTTTACTCAGGATTGGCTCCTCATCCAAAATCTTCACGCTATTCCACTCGAACTTGTAATTCCTGTGATCCGTTATGACTGACAATGAGTGTTATGCTGTGTTCATATTTATATGATTACGATGTTTATGTATTCTCGTCTTTAAAAACCTGCGAGTTTGTTCCACATAGGAAGCGCCGCAATTGTCGCAGGAAATTTTATAAACTACATTCTTGTGAAAATCAATAGGTGTACCATCTTTCTGGACTCTGATGAACCGATTCAATTTATTAATACTTGCATATGACATTTTTGCGTCTAAATTACGGATTATACGACTAAAATGCTCGGGGACGCCCGAAACGTAAGGAATGTTAAAAAACAATGTAATTTGCTTCTCAACATTCATGTCCTTAATATTTTTTAATGAATTATTAATTTTGGCAATAAGAGATTTAAGTCTTTCGTGGATAACCTTGAAGATGTAGAATAACGGCCATAATCTAGCAAGATGGCAACGACGAGCTCCATGTTCTTTTTATGGAATCTTGGATGAGACAGAAGGAAAGCTCTGTCTGTTAGTCCGATAATTGTGCCTCTTTTTTGGCATAGAGGGTGTTGCGATTCAAAGTTCAGATACCTCCTAAAAAAGGTAGGCTTATGAAACCAATCAAATTCCAAAAAATTGTTGTTAATAATAATGGTTATATCGAGGTAGTTCAATCGGCCGTCAACATCCTCCTCCATCGTAAACTGAAGTCTAGGATGTAGAGAGTTAAACATGTGTTTGAAACATTTTCAAGCATGGAGAGCCGCTAACGCGATATCGTCTACATAAAACTATTGCGATATCTAACATAAAAAGGGAAGTTGACCGGTAAAATCGCAATTTCCCTACTCTTTAAATCCTGCAACACTATGTCAGCGATGATCAGTGACAAAGATGAGCCCATAGGTGTACCATATGTTTGTCAATAATACAAATCATTGAACGAGAAATATGTAGAATTGAACACAAACCGAACGGCCGACAAAAAACTTTCCCTTGGGATGTCATACTTTTTTTCAATATATTCCCATCTCTTGGCTAAACTATTCATAGTCAAATCTAATGATAGATTAGTGAATAAAGATATAACATCAAGAGATATCAATCTGTAATGCTCGTCAATAAACATGTGTTTAAGCTTCTCCACTAATTGGAAGCTGTCCGCAACGTCGGTATGGAATCGTGTATAATGTTGTGGAGAAATTTCGCCAAGGAATATAACGGATTATTTTTCTAGAATACAACCCTGAGAGGACAATCCGGTTTGTGAATTTTAGGCAATCCATAGGCTCTCAGAAGTATGCCGTCCGAACAATTCAAAGCTTTATAATTTTTCCGATATATAATTATTATTTTCCCAACATGTGAGCAACGGAGATTGTTAGTTAATGTGTTGGTCGGATCTTTGTTGACTAATGTAAGTATTAGTGTCACTGAGCATACTAATCATTTTTTCGATATACATATGTGTCTTTGTCCAAGATGACAGTAACGTTTTCTTTATCAATGGTTTCGATTTTTGACGTTGTGAAACCAATAATTTCGATTCATTTTGGTTAAACTCATTCAGCTAATTATATTTCATTAAGCTCATTTGGCTAATTATAATATATACTTGCGCTTGCATGGTTAATGTATTCTAATAATTGAAAGCTGTTCCGCACTGATAGAATTACCCAAAGCACCGAAGGCAGCGTACTACTATCCTTATCACTATTATCAGCTATTCCTCCGTCTAGAAAATCAATTTCTAAATCCAACAGTCATGATATACGAATATCTATGTGCGATATATTCTGTTCAGAATCTGAATCTAATCCTCGTGCGCATTCTAGCCGATGAACCGTCGGATTATTAGACGCAACAAGCGAACGTTGTAATCAATGTTGCGCCTGGTCAACGTACAATTAAAGCAAACACATTCGATCCGGAAAAGTAGCTATTTTCAAGCAAGATTTTTATGACGTTGAGTGTACAAGGCTTCGTTTAGAAGTTTCATAAATCTATGAGTTCAGTAGATCCGCTATATTATATTTGTTAATATTAACATCGGATTTGTATTCAATAGAAACCGAAAAAACTTCTATATAGGAATTTTTGCATATCGAAATTTTTTCAATTTTAATGTCCTCCATATTGATTTTGCCATTTAAAATTTGTTTTGATATCGGATTTGTATTTAGCAATTTGAATATAATTTGATTGTCTAAACTAAACTTTACTCTTCACAATAAGTTTCTTTTGAGGATAATACTTTTAACTGTATATTTAATTTTAAATGGAATAAAACTTTTTCAACACATCACACATGCCATAGCATGGCACACACTTTAAAATAATTTTTTTTGAACAATTTCATCTTAAGTTTCTTGTAATTAAAAAAAAATTGAACACCCTTCACTCGACCGTACTGGCAAATTCTGTTTATTATTAAGTGCACATCACAACGTTTCGACCTTAGTTTTAGGTCCTTATCAAGTGATCTATAAATCATAAGAACAAGCACGAAGAACAATTAATATTACAAATAGTAGTAACGAATGATTAAGATACAATATTGAAAAATAGATATGTACTTGCGAAATATAATTATACTTTATAGATGTCAAAAGATAGAAAATTCATTGTGTCAGATAGACAAACACGTCAGATACATTAGACGAACTGAGAGGAATTAAACTTTTAATCTCGTTGACTCTGCGGTTTTATTATCTGATGATCAATTTCATGATAACAATATAAAAATAGTGAAACAAATATTGCTTAATAATTGTTTCCCAGAACATATTATCGATCGTTTTGTTAATAAGAGACTCCATTGTTTAAAGAATCGTTCCGTCAATAACCTGAGCATAGACAACGATAAGATCACCACTACCTCCTTCATCTCATTACCATACGTAGAAAGTTTAGGCAATATTGATAGAATTTTTGAAAACATGGGGTTTAACGTTGTACATAACATACCAAATAAACTAAATAATGTAATTAAACTTGGGAAGGACAGATTGCCCACCGACAACAGAACCGAGATAGTTTACCAAATTAACTGTAAAGATTGTGATTCCTCATACATTGGACAGACGAAGAGACATTTAACGACACGCGTTAAAGAACACTTTAAGAATATTAAAATGCATTCGAGCAATCTTTCTGTCATTAGTAAACATAAAATTGAATTTAACCATGATTTCGACTGGGCTAATCCCAAGATTTTACATAATGAAAAACATGTTAGAAAAAGAGAGATTGCCGAAATGTTCTACATCAAGAAAAACAACAACACTTTAAATTTACAAAAGGACACAGACAATTTAAATAACATATACGACTTTATAATAAAGGTTGTTTAGTTCCTCTCAGTTCGTCTAATGTATCTGACGTGTTTGTCTATCTGACACAATGAATTTTCTATCTTTTGACATCTATAAAGTATAATTATATTTCGCAAGTACATATCTATTTTTCAATATTGTATCTTAATCATTCGTTACTACTATTTGTAATATTAATTGTTCTTCGTGCTTATGATGTTCTTATGATTTATAGATCACTTGATAAGGACCTAAAACTAAGGTCGAAACGTTGTGATGTGCACTTAATAATAAACAGAATTTGCCAGTACGGTCGAGTGAAGGATGTTCAATTTTTTTTAATTTTATCACTGGTGGTCAAAGTTTCTACATTATATTTTCTTGTAATTGTATTATGATCATTTTAGAGGCCGAGCTTGTATTGAGTATAAAAGAACTACGAGAATTGATTTTTTTTTTGAATTTGAAAAAAGATTATTTCTTGTAAGACTGTATTTGATGATAATAACGTGATAAAGAAATATAAAAGATTAAATACTAATTATAGGAGTGTCCCATTTGCCTATGTTGCGATTGCCATAACTATTTACAGCGACAAATGCTTAGGATTTTTTTTTTATTTAACCAATCAGGCAGTCGGGACGTAAGCAATTGGGTGTCACCCGATAATTATTCGCTTTATTTAATAATGCTTTACGTACTTTGAGCTCTGTAAAAAGACTCTCGTGACATCCAATGGCTGCAAATTTTGTCGCAGAATAATCCGTGCATTTGTAAGTTCCTATGAGTCCCGTGACGCTTGCTATTGTTACGATATGACCATGATTATTTTTCATCATATCTTTCAAAAATGATTTTGTAATCTGCGACAATATTAGATGTATTATAGTCAACAATTAATGACTTCTATAAAATGGAGATTTAATGTGTTTATACTCACCCAATAATGTGAGAGAATATTCACTTTAAAAGTTCGTTCAATTTCGTGATCTGGTAATTCCATAAAAGTTCTTCCGTAGACATATCCAGCGTTATTCACTAACATACTTACCTAAAATAATTATTTATAAATTTTATTTTTTTTTACAATATAAATAATAGGCTCTAGTATAAAATATATTTAATATAAAACGTGCTAATTAAGAGCCAAGCGCTGTAAGGGGTGCGCAAATAATTCTTCTTAATTGTTGTAGAAAAAATTTTTATTAAGTCTATACGTTTCGGTCCTCCTTTCGGACCATCATCAGCAAATAAAGTGTTCGTGTGTTTGTTTCTCCGTGGTCATCACAGACCTCACTATCTGACAAACGAAATAATTCCTCTCCCGGTTCCAGTCGTGAAGGAAAAATTACCGTGGGTCTTAAAGGTTGTAACCATTTTGACTGTACTTCGTCGAACGATGACAGGACCGTGAGCCGTGGGAGACGATACACACGAACACTTTATTTGCTGATGATGGTCCGAAAGGAGGACCGAAACGTACAGACTTAATAAAAATTTTTTCTACAACAATTAAGAAGAATTATTTGCGCACCCCTTACAGCGCTTGGCTCTTAATTAGCCCGTTTTATATTAAATATATTTTATTTTTTTTTTTTTGCTTTAGATCTTAAAAAATATCTTATACAAAGTAGAACTTAAGTCATCTTTTGCATATATGTATAATTGAATGTCCGTATAGTGACGTGTCACTATGATTTTGTCTACAGAATGTATCATAACTCGTGCTCACGAATTATATAGCGTTATTCCTGAATGAGAAATGAGTCGATAGATCCTGAACTATTTTTTCTGAAAAATAAAAGAGGAATTATTAAATAAAGATCAATCAGCGTTGTTTTTTAGGCAGGCATACGACTGTGAGCACACTACTCGATGCGCGACTCACGGACGTATGCCCGCAAAACGGCGCTAATTAGATTGCCTTTAACAGTTCTTCTTTCGTTAAGCATCGCAAAAAATGGTTCAAGACTTTTCGATTCATTTTTTATTCAGAAATAGCGCTACATAAATCGTGGGCGCAAATTAGGATATACATCCTGTATATTGCGAATAAGTTAAGTTTCATAAAGTAACATACTCTCTTTTTGTGCTCTTTTGTTATTTACATTATTACATGACAATTGACTCTAACCGTACCATCAGAGTGAGAAAGCAAGCTAAAGATAAAGCGCAATATCATTTTTATTTTGTGCATGCCACTAAAATAGAGAGTAAAAAACTTTGTAATATAAGGAAACCTTTATAATAAAAACATTGTTTGGTCTAAACGATCACAATACAATTCATTGTAGTTTATAAAACTCACATAAAATTCAATTATTTACTCACATTTCCGACTTCGATTTGTACTATTTTCGCAATGCGATATACTTCTTCTTTGTCAGCGATATCGCAACAATATGTGTAACATTTTCCACCGGCTTTCCTTATTTCCTCCGCAATTTCCATAAGACCTACATGTTATTTACATGTGTATATTTATACTTTGTCCATATTCAAATTTACATACAATTGCGTTTGTGTGTGATTTAAGGAATTAAATCAAATACAATTAGATGCCATAAAGATATACATATTATTCACATGTTTGCGCATTTATGCAAAACATGTTCATTGTTAAGTTTGTTACGTAATTGAGAAAATAATATAAAGAAAGCCAAACAATAAGAAAAAAATCACGTATTAAATATACTGATGAAGAGATTTACCTCGAATTATCTTTACCTTGATATACAGGGTGAGTCAGTAAAAGTGTGCAAAAATTAAACAGGAAATAGGGGATGCTCTACTGAACATTTTGTTTATAAAGGTGTTTATAACATTTATAAAGGTTTTAACCGTCGAGGAGTCCAGTTTGGTAACACACGACAACTATGTATCAACAATTTATTACAATTATGTATCTCATAATTGAATGTGCCAAGCGTGGGCTCTTCACGACATCACCGATATATACCCTGTTTGCGTGACATACTGTATCCGACAGCCGTTTAATATTTAAGTATATATTATTGTTAATTTGCGCTGAAGATGACCCAAAGAAAGGGTCGAAACGTACGCTATTGTATTGCAATTTCGATCAATAAATGATTTCCACAAAGATCTAAGTGTAGTATAATTTCAATTAAAAAATAATTTCTGCGCCCTAATTACCGCGCATTGCTCCTGACGCCGTTATTTTCCTTCTTATTTAGTGTAATTTGGAGCCTTTACATCTCGTTATACTTATATTGAGCTTTTATATAAAAATGTCAAAAATTGAAAATTGATTTATGACTTTGACATTTATATATGTTGTCAAGATAATGATTCTGAATAATCTTGAATAGATCAATACTTATTTAAAAAATTATTTATAACGAAAAGTGATTAATTAACCAAAAAATTGATTATGCAAATAAATGTTAAATATGATAATTTGAGCTTGAATTCTACCGAGCATGAATTCTACATTAGTTGCATACTTGCATATTTAAATAAATGGGTTGGCGAGAAAGGGGCGGAACCCTTCTTCCTCTATTTCTAACCCAAAAAAATAGTGTATCAATTCTCCATAAAATAAAAAATATATACACTTTTAGAATGAGGTGGAGAGAGAATGAAATAGCATAATTTCAAAAATTTTTAAAGTGTACTTTTTGATGAAAAAAATTAATAAACATTTCAATTATTTATAACAATTGGAATTAGCAATTTTTTATAACTTAAACTATTTTTATAAAAAGATTGTCTCTTTAGCTTTAAAATATATTTTTTAAAATATCTCTATGACAAATATAATCAGAAATATTAATTTTTAAAGTTGACAATTTCTTCATTTTGCACGAACATTTTGTTGTTTATAACTTTTGCAAAAAATATTTTGGACGAATAAAAAAATACGTACCTCCTTATTTTATGTATATTTCATGTGAAAAAAGTTTCGTTCTATTTAAGAAGTACGAGGTCAAAGAAGGTTGATTTTTATCCGATTTGACGTGGAATTGCCCACATATAGATTGTATTATATAGGTGTATTTATGATAAAATGATAAAATAAAAAGCTAGTTGCGTTTTTTGTATATACTATGAAATCAAAAAGCATGCACGGAAAAGAAATTAATTTATTTTAATAATTTATTTATTTATTTACGCAAGTAGAGAAGACTAGAAAGAATAAAAGCGACGTGAACAAATGAAAGTGTCATAGTGAGCGAATAGAGACACAAGTGATGTGTGAGCAAGCATGTGAGTAGACGTTATAGCGTTTTTTTCACATAATACGATAAAATCTATCGTGATACTCGAGAGTTCAGAGAAAAGATACCTCAACATCTAATTTGCAAATTATAATCGTAGAGACGAAATAAATATTTTAGTTGCATTTTCACGATAATACTGTCGATAACGGAACAATAAATGTCGGTAATACCGACAATTTTAGTTACGTTTAGATGCGGGCGCTAACCCATCGGAGTTCGGCCGTCGTTTTTGGATCCCCTTAATTCCGCCAGGAAGGAGAAGCCGTCCCAGTAACCGGGTGCGCCCGGCGTTACGAGTACGCCCGCTGCCTGGTCTAGCGGAATCGAGGAAGCTGAGCCAGCAACCGAGTATGCCCGGCGTTACAGCAAGTACGCTCGCTGTCTGGTCTAGCGAAGTCGGTATCGGAGTAGGATAGTAGGATTATGGCCGGAGTCGGGATCGCGGGACTGGTGCCGAACATAGACTTATATAATAGATTGCACGTCCCCGTAAGAGGAGCTGAATACTACATTAGAAAGAGAGAGCAACAGTGTCCGAGATGCTGTCTCTTTCTAATACGAGAGTTGGTGGGGAACTTGGTGAACGCATCGGAGAGGGACGAGGCTCTCCCATAGGTAATTTTGGGGCCATCTTTTCCCTTCTTTCTACATGTGCAAGAGAGAAAGCATACCGGACTGACTAGCTCTGTCCTTTAGATCTTGTCATCAGCTCGCCCATAAGAGCGCTCAGTCTACTATATAAGTCTATGATGCCGAAGCGCTCGCCGGATCGCCTTATATACCCGGCGGCGCGAGTCGGCCGGTTTCCCACTCACGCGGTCCGGCGCTGGGGCGGTCTCCCCGCTACACTGGTCGGCGTTTAAGGGCGCCATAGGCGCCGAGCCTCACTTTTCGGGCGAATGGTCGGCCCAAGAGGCTATTAGTAACGGGCATTTCGTGCCTCGTTACAGGAGAGAGAGGCGAAGCTAGCCACGCATCAACTTTGCAATAAAATAAAACGATAAAGTATATGGGTGCAACTTTCCGCGCAAAGCACCGGAAATGGAGTTAATCTTGCTACACGCGAACAATTGCAAATTCCACATGATTTTTGAACACATTATATAAGGTTTGTGTGTTTGTTTAATTAATATTCATATAAACTATATCCATTATAAAATTTTACATTAACAATTTGTATTCGAATTTTACTTTATCGATTTCATTTGTTAATAACTTTTTAATAAACAACGAGCGACGGCTAAAACCTTTTGGAGGTTACTCAATTATTTGACAACATATATCAAGGTCAAGATGATTTGAGATAAATCTCCTCATCGATATATTTATCACAAGCATTAATACACAAAATGTTTCAGGGTTAAATATCCTAACTTAAGATATAAAGGAAAAAAGTTCCTATAGAGATATAGCCGCAAACGCTTTAAGAGATATTGACATTTAAACATTTTGAATAGAGAATGTTATAAAATCATCATTTATTATCAAGTTATAATTAATAAATTAATGTGTTTCAATTATTTTTATTATTAAAAAAGCATGAGAATTTGAACATAATTATAAAGAAGGAGGGTCAATAAGGGCGTTTTTCCGCCCCCACTGGATTTTCAGAAAACAATTTTTTTTGTATTGTATGATCATTAGGAATGTCAAAAATAACCATTAGGTGAGAAAAAAATTCGATCCATAAAGCCAAAATTAATTATTAGTCTAGGAGTCTAGGTATACCACTATGGTACCTAAGTCCTTTTTATGACTAATAAGTGAACTAATGAAATATTTTCGCTCATTATACTGCTCTGCTATCATATTAATGTCATTTTAGACTACATGTATCGCCCTAAGGTAGGAGAATACAGCTCATGATAAAAAAAATTATTTTTTACTATTTGATGTGTCCTACTATATTAATAACATTTATTTTATTAGATCCTGGGGTGAATCTCGCGGACACAAATCAATTTTTTTGGTACCTTCAAATAGAGCTGTTTAAAAAAATATCCATAATATTCTTAATCTTTACAGGGGTCTTATATTATTATTTAATTGTTTTATTGTAGTCAATATTTTAATAATTGAAGTTCAATTGTGATGATGTCAAAAAGAACAGATGATTCAAGTGGTCTTCCAAGTCCTAAAAAGTTAAAAGTCTGTATAAAATATCTGTCTCTATTAAAAAATCTGTTTTTATAAAAAAATTGATTCGTGTCCGCGAGATTCACCCTAGGGTCTAGTAAAAAAATGTCATTAATATGTAGGACACATCAAATAGTAAAAAATAATTTTTTTGACCATGTGCTGTATTCACCTTCATCTTGGGAACGATACATGTTGTAATCTAAAATAACGTTAATATGATGGCAGAGCAGTATAAGCGCAGTATATAGCAGTATAAGAGCAGTATATAATATAGCAAAAATATTTTATTAGTTCACTTATTAGTGATGAAAAGGACTTAGGTACCATAGTGGTATACCTAGACTAATAATTAATTTTGGCTTTATGGATCGAGTTTTTTTCTTACCTAATGGTTATTTTTGACATTCCTAATGATCATACAATACAAAAAAATTGTTTTCTGAAAATCCAGTGGGGGCAAAAAAACGCCCTTATTGACCCTCCTCATTTGTTCAAAATAATGGCCTTGAACACGGAGACAGGTTTGGCATTTTTCTTTTACCGCATTAATGGCAGAGCAATACTGAACAGCTGTTATTATTTTACATGCTTGAATAATTCTTCTACGTAAAGAATATAAAAATAATATACAAATTAATAAAAAATAATATAAATTAATATAAACATTCAAATAGGAAGTGAGCTAATTAAAGCCAGAAAGTAGGCGCAATTAAATTATGTAGAAATCTTCTTCAATTAAAATGAACGTTTCGGTTCCTTGTTTGGACCGAAGCAATCCAATTGACAAAAAAAAACAAATTCATTAGTCTAGACCTTTAGTTCTCATCATCATAAGTTTTTGTCATTGGCGAACCTTCTATCGATTCTAACCGTTAAGAGATAAAAAGATTAATCCGAGATGATCAGATATTATTGTGAAAGCTGGGGGAAATATTATATAATATTTTTAAATAGAAGAAAGAAATCTTTTAAGAAATGGTATAATTTATAATTGTTGTCTTTTAAGAAATCCTTTTAAGAAAGGAGAGCTCATGGGCATGCCAAACGTTTTTTGATGATGTACAATATTGAAAGAAAAGAATGTGGAATTAAAAACGAATCGGACTGCTTCCAAGAATTTATCCTGTGGTATTGAACAAAAAGAAATTCTTTTCTATATAACTTTATCTTCTAAGGATGCTTTCCAACGCCAAATCCAAAGGGATATTTGTGAAAAGAAATCAGTTTATAATTGCCATCGAGTATAATCCAGTGAGTTTGTCAACCAGTTCAAAATTGTTGTTAATATGATTGTGTGCCTTTGAGATCGAGCTAATAATGTGGAGGAAAGACGCAAAAAAGTGGTGCGGACTGCTCTTCGAGAATACAATGATACGAAGGAGGCAGTCCGGTTCATGGATTTTCGGCATACCGTAAGCTCTCGGCAATACACCATATGTGCAATTGAGCCGTCTGTATGTCACGTTATTGATATAATTAACTTTTTTCCATCTTACGAGAATGTCATGGAGGTTACCGATTTTTTGTGTTGGGTCTTTATTAACTACTGTGTGAGTATATTATTGTCAGTCAAAAAGAAGAGTCGTCATTTTTTCCAGATACTCTTATCAAGAGCAATGGTAATGTTGCCCTTGTCTGCTTTTTTAAAAATTACATTGGGATTCTCACACATGAGTCTCTTTGTTGATAGAGCAGCATTTACTAACTCATTGTTTTTGGGTAATTTACAGAAGGAAAACCAGTTTCTGAATGATCGGAGAAATTCTTCTTCAACTATTGTTTCTAACTATTGTATTAGTAGGAAGTTTATCAGTGCTATGCTCCATGTTCTTCAAAAATTCAGTGATGATTTTATCTTTATTAATACGAGGGTCATCTAGAAAGTAAAGATCACCTAGGAACTGTACGACAACAATGGGATTTTAAAGCTCGTGGACAGATATAATAAATGCTTAAATGAAGGAGGTGATTATGTGGAGAAATAGACTAAGGTTTTATGTGTTTAAAAAATATAAAATTGAATAAATATAAATGTTTTCTTAATTTTTTTAAAGTTAAACAGTCTTTACTTTCTGGATGACCCTCGTATATGGTAGACAAAAGAGTTCTCGCCTAATTGTAATAAGTCTTGAACTTTCACAATGGAATGCGGACCAAAGATAAATTTACAAACTATTTGATTTTGATATCCAGAGCAGACGAGGTCGTAACTCGAAAAGTATGAGGATCAAGAGAAATGTTATAGGAGAAAAAAGTTGGAAACGATTGGAGAGGAGGTTAAAAAGAAAATCTAATATTTTTAGTTCCACTGATCAGAATATTGCTGATTAAACTGGGATTCATGTGTAAAGAAGATCTGTCCTGTGCTTCATATATGATATATCTGTACAACAGATGTAGAGGTCAAGACTAATGAATTGTTGTTCTTTTGTCAATTTTGTGGATTGCTGCAGGTGGTCCAAAGAAAGGGCCGAAACATTTATTTTAATTAAAGAAGATTTTTACATAATTTAATCGCGCCTACTTTCTGTATCCGGCTCTTATTAGCTCACTTCCTATTTGAATTTTTATATTTCATATATTAGAGTCTTTTTATTTTTGTTTATTTAAAGAATTAATGTCATTAACTGGAGTTTCATAGACTTTTCGTTTAATAGTACTCATACATACAAAAAAATCTGATGGCATCAATCAGGAGAGCGTGCAGGTTAAGCCACAGGTTCTGCACGATCTGCATCGATCAGTATAATGAATATTTAGCCACTGTCGTGTGGACGTTATGTATAGGAAATAACCATCTAATTGAAATCATAAGTCATTCTCATATGTCTAGCGGAATATCTTTGAAAAGATTATAAAAATCATAATTTAAAAACTGCAGAAATATATTTGCATTGAGCCAAAGTGATAAGAAGTGGGGCCCTATTAAAACATCGTCTATTATTTTTAACCATACATTGCATTGAAACTCGTGTTAAAAATGCCGCTGCTAAATTACATGAGAATTTTTATGTAACTAGAGATGGCTATTTCATTGATTCAGGATATCTTGTCTTGTAAAAATAGTTTTATCCACAGAATTTTTCGTGAAAGTTGTAGATTACGATCAAATTAATTTGAATATTAATTATAAAAAATTCTTCTTTATTGAAAATCTTGTGGTAGTAAATAGTGTATCCGTTGAAAATGATATAACATTCATCTGCTGTAAGGGTTCTCCATATTATTGCATATGGTTTTTATAATATTGATATCTATACAGTTAGGGAAACAAGTTCGTATTAGCAGCCATACAATATTATCATTCTTATTGTTAATCGTGTATATAATCGTATAACTTTAGATGTTAAAATCTCTTGAACAAAGCGTTTGCGAGCATATCTCTTGAGGAACATTTTATTTATTTTGAAATCCTAAATTCATAGTTTAAGTTAGGACGTTTAATCTTAAAATAACTTGTATAATTTACTCTCTATATTTTTTCTTAAATATAGATTTTAAACAATTTAGATATGAGTTGTTTGATTACAAAAAATTATTTATCTGAAATGAAATAATTTCTTACCATTTTTGTTGATATCCCAGACAATTACATGCGCACCAAGTTTGGCAAGCTTAATCGCGATTAATTTGCCAATTCCGCTTGCACCACCCGTAACGAGAGCAATTTCATCTTTGATAGATTTTGCTCGATATCGGCGAGGAATTAGCGTTAATATCACAGTTTCAGTAATGTAAATTACCGTTATACCGATGAATAGAAATAAATCGTAAATCATGTGTACGCCTTCCTTCAGATTCATCATTTTGCGATCTAAGTATCGTTAAAAAACATAAAATATTTAAAAAAACAATTTTTATTATTAATCTGTATTCAATAACAGTTCAACAAGAACTTTGTTTTTAAACAAGTAAGAAAGTAATTATTTCCCGTAGTTTTCTTTTACGCTGAATACAACTTCCAAATTGCTCTATTATGTTACAATTTTGAGAAATTTATAGTTCATGTTGCAAAAAAACATTTAAATACAAATTTACATATTTTAATATATTTTATCTCTTATAACTACGTCGTATGACTTATTAAAGAAATTTAGTTGCAAGATAAAATAAGTATGTTGCTAAAACTTCCAGCCAAAAGAAATTTGATGTGTCTGTTATGGTTAATAAGATATTCTTGATTAAATATGAAATCTATTACAAGAAAGTTATATGAATTAGACCATTGAAGATCTATCAAATATTTTTCAATTATGTTTATTCAAACTTATGAGTTTTCTAGATCTCTAATATTAAGAAGATATTCTTATAATTAAATATGAAATCTTACAGGAAAATTATATGTGAGGATTAGATTATTGAAGATTTACCAATTATTTTTCAATTATGTTTATTCAACTTATGGGTTTTCTATTACACGCGGTCCTGGAATAGAGGGGACGGGATGGTATGGCCTCATCCCGTCCTTATATAGAGAAAAGCTGGGGGGTCACATAGGACCCCCAGGAATGTCAGTTGGTCGCGCAGGAGAGGGCATTGGTAGATTTCGCAAGACTTTCCAGGGCCCTCCCCTAACGCGCCGGAGGCCACGTGGAGTTTTTAGTCAGTAGGAATCTCACTATTTTCGGCTCCCCCCCAGAAGCCGGGGGTGTTTATGAAGAGATTTTTTTCTACGATAAAAAAAAGGTCTCTCTTGCTAAATATGAATCTTATGTCAAAATTGCTAAATTAAAAATGATGATATCATTATGATAAAATTTAAAAAAAAGTTATCAAATTTTTGTAAAAATTTATATATTTTTATGTTACTGAATATGAACTTGATTTGTATGTAGCAAAATCTACAAAATTGTTAAATTTGAATAAACATAATTGAAAGATATTTGATAGAGAGAAAGATTCAATGACAATAATCCTAATTCACAATTTTCGCAATAGATTACCCACTTAATCATAAATCTTATTGATAATAATCGACACAGCGAATTTTTCTAGAGGACTGAAAGTACTAGTAATAAGCATTATTTTATTTTTATAGAAGAATTGTAAGAAATGATAATACTCTTTCTTGTGTTTTTTTTGTCGAACTGTAATAAGCATAACATTTTTTTAAATATGATCAAAAAATAGAGGAAAGGAGGCAAATTTGGAATACTGTTGGTAATTTGGAATACCGAAGTATAAAAAGAACTAGTGACGCCAAATAGTTTGAATCACCGCATACAAATAGAGTAGCGACCCACTAACTAATGACATTTGCGGTATGGATCGCCATGTTGACAGTATTGTTTTAAATTAGACGAAAATAAAACTAGACATTCGCAAGATTTTTTAAGTGAGTCTGCAATCCGTTTCCACCATGGTTAAAATTTATCAAATATTTGTTGAAATTCGTTTAAATTGTTCCTTGACATGTTAATTTTATGAATTTCTACTGATTTTGCAATGATTTTCGATTTGTGACACGTGATTTAAAAATTGAGATTAACCATGATATGTTGTTAATTTGGAATACTATATATAAAGTTACTTTGGAATATTCCAAATCATATGTGATGACGTGAGGGGAGAACAATGAGTGCAATGCTTCATACGTGAGATATGGGTGCACAGCAAATGCGCTGGTTATGACTCCGAAACTTATATGTGTGATTATTGTTAATAGATGAATCATAAGTACCTAGTAGTTTATAAGAGAAGATTATATAAGACAAAGAAGAAAGATTTATATAAATTTATAAGAGAACAATAGTTTATAAAAGAAGAGATGATTATATAAGACAAAGAAGAACGATTTAGAAAATGTGAATGTAATTCGAAGTACCCTATTCCAAATTACCAGCACATTAACTAAATCACCCTTTTTTGTCATTTTTTAATTAAGCCAAAGTTTCAGGCACTTTTTGTTTTCAAATTCTGTTCATTATTTTTTGATTGATAATATATTAGTTGTCCTACGTTTAGAAGTGGTGTTCATTATTCAGCTCCTCACACATAATTTTTTATAATTTTTTTTCAAACTGGTATTCCAAATTTGCTTCCTTTCCCCTAATGATTAATATAAAATTATTATGAAATTATTATGAAATTAATTATAAGAAACTATATTTATTATTTATTTTTAAACAGGCATGTTAATTAATATTCGCATTTTACTGTTTTACTTTTTTCTGTGATATAAAATGATTATCTGAATGTATGCTGTGTTACTTATTGTTAAATTTATTATTAAGTAAAGATCGTATAATTTACATATTCAAATATTAAAAGGCTCTTTAAATCGTCTGTTTTACCGACAAAGTGCGAATATTAATTAAATGGGACAATCTTTTTGTTGCCTATACTGATTGATAAATCCTTTTCCATAATAATGAAGTGGGGGCTTAATTATTTCATGTAAAAAATTAAAAAAGTTAAAAAATTACAATTTTGTTAACGGCTTCTGGCGTCAACATTTGCTCAATATAAAAGTTTTACAATTTGTACGAATGCAATTTGTACAATTGCAAAACAAGTATTAGCCCCTACATTTGATATTATATAAAAAACTAATAATGAACTGTTAGAAATGAACTTACATTAGAAGCTTAGTGTAAAAAAACTTGCCACTTAGTGTATATATATACATATGTATATGCGCGTATGGAATCGCGCACACGCGTGGTAAGAAGAGTAAAAGATTAGTAGAGCAGTAGATTAGTTGGCGAATGTTATGATGGAGATGCAATCTGTTTACTTGACAAGGACGCAATCGTATTATCTTTGTTTCTTTCATGCGTGTGAAAGTAATATACATGTATGCACTACACATTGCAGTCTCTCTCGTATCTTCTTTCTTTTAATGTACATGAAGTTAGCCCCCTTTTTTTGAAAATGATATTTTTGAAAGTTGTTCCAGGTTGTTCTAACTTTGTACCACATTGTTCCAAAACGATATTATTATATTTCAGACGGTTCATCAATAAAACGAAAAAAAAAAACATTTTTAGCTGGCCCCCCTTTTCTCAAAAATCAAACATTTGTTTATCGTTATAGATTGTTCTAGTTGTTCCAAACATTGTTCCAGAAGAACATTTCCATAAGTCAAACTGGAAGCTCGGAAAAAAATGTTCTTTGACGTATGGCCTCCCCAACCAAGAGTAAACATACCCTTCCTTTCGTGTTCCAATCGATAACTTTTTGTTCTGAGTTGTTCTAAATCTAGGAAACATTGTTCTATAATATGAACCTCGTATCGTCAACGGTTCTTACAAAATTAGAAAAAAAAGCATTTTTTACTGGCCCCCCTTTCTCAAAGATCAAACGTTTGTTTATCGTTATAGATTGTTCTAGTTGTTCCAAACATTGTTCTAGAAGAACAATTCCGTAAGTCGAACCGGAAGCCCGAAAAAAAATATTCTTCGACGTACGGGTTCCCCGACCAAGAATGAACATACCCTTCTTTTCGTGTTCTAATCTTCAGCTTTTCCGACTCGTTCTAGGCCTCATTAAAGAGAGGAAGTGAGAGAGAGAGAGGGGGGAGAGAGAGGGAGAGAGAGAGAAAGAGAGGGAGGGAGGGTGAGTGATGGTGGGAGAGGGAGGGGGAGGGGAGGGAGAAGGAGATGGGAGAGAGAGGGAGAGAGGGGGAAGGAGGGGAAAGGGGGAGGGAGAGGAGAGAGGTAGGTGGGGAGAGAGGGGTGAAGGGGAAAAGGGGAGAGAAAAGGGATTGATAGAGAGGGTAGGGAGGGGTTAGGGGAAAGGAAGGGCGGGAGGGGTGAGGGGGAAATAGGGGAGAGGAAAAGAGAGGGGGAGGGGAGAGAGAAAAAGGAGGGAGGGAGGGAAAGGGATAAATAGAGGGAAGGGAGAGGGGAAGGAAAAAGGGGGAAAGAAAGGGGAGAGGGGGAGAGGAGACGGAGAGGGGGAGAGGAAGGGAAGGGGGAGGAGAGAAAGAGAGAGGGTAGGGAGAAAAGGGGGAGAGACATCTTTATTAGCTTAATGTTAAATTCTTAAATGTCGCCAGTAGATAAAATAAAAGACGTAGGTTGAATCGACCAAACTGGCACTTTATTGATTAATAATGGATCACAACGTTTCGACCATAGGTTTTGGTCCTTATCGAGTAAACTGGAAAATTTTTTACAGTATTATAGAAAGTAAACGTGATGCAAATCGATAACAACAATAAGCAAAAATATATACATATAGCATTTTAGTCAGCTATTAATTGCGAGAGATGAGGAATCACCGTGTCAAGGTTGCATTGTGTCAACCTCTCCGTCAAACACACTAAGAGACTTAATGTTCCTACGTATTATAGATATGTTGATGACATATTTACCATTGTTCCACGCACTAAGGTTGACGAAATTAAATTGACTTTCAATAATTATCATCAACGTCTATCATTTACGCACGAAATTGAGTCTGATTCTTGTATTAGTTTTTTGGACACGACTGTCTTTCGTTCTAATGGGAGGCTTTTGACTAATTGGTATAGAAAACCTACGTGTTCTAATAGATACATTAATTTCCATTCTAATCATCCGTTTAAATATAAAATGAACACCATTTATAATCTTGTTGATCGTGCTATTTTGTTATCAGACGTTCGGTTTCATTGTGAGAATATTGATATTGTGAAACAGATTCTATCCAATAATTGTTTCCCAACAAAAATTATTAATCGTTACGTTCACAAAAGACTTAATTTTTTAAAACATCGCGATAATGGAAATATGCACACAGAAGATGATAATTTAGACACACCATTCTACATTTCTCTACCGTTCGTTGAAGGCTTGAGTGATGAGATTAGTCGTGTTCTTAAAAATATTGGTCTTAATGTTGTCTACAATGTACCTAAGAAACTTAATACATTGATTAAGCGTGGCAAAGATAGAATGCCTATTAATAACAGGACTGAAGTCGTTTACAAATTAGACTGTAAAAATTGTAACGCTTCATACATTGGCTAAACGAAAAGACATTTAGGTACCCGTGTCAAAGAACACTTTAACAACATAAAATTGCACGCAAATAATCTTTCGGTTATTAGTAAGCATAAATCGGAGTTTAATCACGACTTTGATTGGTCAATGCCGGCTATTTTACACAATGAAAAACATGTGAGAAAGAGAGAAATCGCTGGAATGTTTTTTATTAAAAAGTTTGACAACACTATTAACTTACAAAAGGACACTGAGAATTTAAACAATATTTATGACAGACTAATAAATATCGTTTAGTCTCTCTTAGTGTGTTTGACGGAGAGGTTGACACAATGCAACCTTGACACGGTGATTCCTCATCTCTCGCAATTAATAGCTGACTAAAATGCTATATGTATATATTTTTGCTTATTGTTGTTATCGATTTGCATCACGTTTACTTTCTATAATACTGTAAAAAATTTTCCAGTTTACTCGATAAGGACCAAAACCTATGGTCGAAACGTTGTGATCCATTATTAATCAATAAAGTGCCAGTTTGGTCGATTCAACCTACGTCTTTTATTAGCTTATCTATTTAAATTGCATATCAACATTGCACACAATATGATCCCTTAATATTCTATTAAACTATTTATGTTACATAATAACATTACATACAATATATTTATTTAGTAATCTACTAAACTGCTCAATTCTGTCACATCTTTTTACTTGTTCTGGTAAGTTATTATACAATCTTATTCCATCATAAAACACATTTTTTGTGCACTTTTTGTTTTACGAAATTGTATAACTATGTTCCCAGCCTATCGCGTTAATCTTACATTTTCATCACCCACTATTTCCAATCTAATCCGTAGTTGATCAGACAACTATTTCTAAGTATCTTGAAAATAAATCGACATACATTATAGTGCAGCCGCTGCCTAACAGACATAAACCGCAACGCATGAAGCATATCCTCTACCTTAGTATATCTGCACTGTAATATATCTCTTGTCATAGCTCTATTTTGTACTACTTGCAAGCTGCTTCCAAAAACATTACAAAAAACAGTATTCAGTAGTCGCTAGTTCGTTCGTTTACCGCTATGCGACGCGCGATGCGCTATCTATCTCGTATTTAAGTTTTATAGTCATGAGAATTATATAAAGCTTGCAAAAAGCGGATATTAAGATTAAAGGTGTCATAACTATTTCTATCAGTTTAATTTTTCTGATACGGTCCCAATACAGGGAATTCAGATATTGAACTGATTGTTCAGAAATCGGACAGATAAATGTCCGAATGAGTGAAAATTGCCCGTTTATTGTACCTTTCTGTGCTGTATGGGACGTAATGTAGTTGTAGAAAACCATAACTTTCTACGTAAATTTATAAAAAACTACAAACATGGCCCAAATCGCGTTAGTTTGACGTAAATATTACGTAGAGATAATTTAAAAAGTTGTAATTACATCATAAAAAATCAGTTTTCGCATAATTTTTGCGTCAAAAATTGTAAAATTATTTCCACCAGGGTACTCAGTTGCAATCAGGTTAGACCATTCGTCATTGAAATTAACTTGTGTTCTGTTACTCAAATATGATTTGAACCATTCCAGCACACCCCCTCTTACTCCATACTGATACAATTTCATTAGCAGTCTTCTTCTATCTATTGTCTCAAATGCCCTCTTAAGATCCACAAAAATTACCCCCACCATCTTATCTTCACTAACTATTACTTTTCACTCGTCGATAATGATTTGAATAGTCGTTTCGTACGAATGCTGCTTCCTAAAACCCGATTGGTGTTCTGTTATAATACTATTAGACTCTAAATATACTTCAATTTGCTTCTTTACTACTAACTTTTTCAAATATTGGCAACATATTGATAGGTCTATATTTACCAGCCTTTTTTGGTTTTTTTATTTTTGGTATAGGTATAATTGTAGACGTTTTCCAACTATCTGGACAGCTTTTTTCAAAGATTCATTTATTATACCCACAAGCTCTTCTTTTACTACACAGAACGCTATTTTTAATATTTTACTCGTTATCCCCTCCCCGGTGCCTTTCTTTTTTGACAAACCCATAACAATTTTTTCCAAGTCCTCCACTTTAATCATCTCAAAATTCTCTATAGTTCTTTCATTCTCAATTACATAACTAGCTCTTATCCTTCCTTCACCATACTCACCAACCCTTATAGATTTCACTATATTACTAATATATACTCTTTATATAATACATATTGAATCTTTCAGCTAACCTACCTCCATTTATATTATCTACATCAAAATCTATATTATCTATGTCCTTTGAGCCTATTTGTTCCCCTCTAATTAATTCTTTCAATGTTTGCCACATTTTTACCGGGTCCCCTATATTGCAATCAATCATACTTTCATAGTACTCTTTTTTCTTTTCCTTGATTAGCCTAACCACTATATTTCTCTCATATCTAAACTGCGTCCAATTTTGCTCCGTATCATCAGATAATGTTCTCCTATACGCTACATCTCTTTTATTCGCTGTTTCCCTGATTGCATCTGAGTACCACTTTTTCCCCTCCCACACTTTCGGTATTCTAAACTTCTTCTTTGATGCCGTAATATCTAACACATCTACAATAATATTAACAAATCTCTTCGCCCTTATATTTATTTCTAAATCCTCATTATCTCGCTCTATTTTATTTCCTATTAGCCTAATAAACTCCTCAACATTAAAATTACTATAATTCCTAGCGCTAAATTCTTTATATTTTTTCTGCACCTCTTTCTTATTTAATGCAACTTTTATCCATGCATGATCTGTAATTTTAGGTTCATGCATTACTTGCACACGCACTTTATGATTAGCAAAGAGTAAATCTATCATCGTTCTATTATCTTTTGTAACTCTCGTTGGGACATTCACATACTGCTTAAAACCTAAACTTGCCATTACCGTTTGTAACTTCTTTGTATAAAATAAATCAACTCTAAAGTCTATATTGAAATCTCCCAGTATCAGTCTTTCCTTCTTGTTGATTCTTCTACTACCTCCTCTACAAACCTTATGAACTCACCATGCGCCGCACTCGGTGAGTGATATACTACAATTATAACATCTCCATATCGTTTATCTTTAACTTCTATTACAATACACCAGCAGTTCGATTCTTTTTTCTTCACCATTACTATTTCATACATCATATCTTCTCTTATATACAGTGCTGTTCCTCTTGTATTTCTATTCTCCGCATCGCATCGATCAATGCTATATCCAGGCACGTTCGCTTCATTATCACCAATTTCCTCCGTCAATCTCGTCTCTGATAACGTTATAATCAGAGGATTTATACTTTTTACAACCTGGTGTATTTCATCTTTATGTGCCAGTAGATTTTTGCGCATTTGTATATACCATTATCTCTTCTCTACTTTTTATAGTACTAGACTATATATTGTAAGTCGAAGTAAAGTCGAAGAGAACTGGATGTTCAGAAGTGTGGTACGGCAATTAAAAGGCTGCCGCGATAATAATGATAATGCGTATCCGACTGTTGTCTGAATCTCTGTTCTCGCTTTCGCATATATCTTTGGTCATTGCTCGTCCCTTCCATTGGATACATAGAAAAGTTCAACGACTCAAAGCTTCTAATAGGAACCTCCTATGAATCGGGAAGCGTGTTTTGAGAATAGGAGGTCTTGAAGATTTCAGTATTAGTGGAGACTTTTTTTATAAAATAGTCTTTAATCAATGGAGAATCATAGGGTACAGTCATATAAAATTAATAGATATTTTTATTATCCTCTAAATTTCGTCGCAACGATATCATACAAAGACGGTCTGTCAGGCGAGCGCACGTGTTGGATTAGCATTTATTTTCCATTGAGAGGCAAAGTCGTCTCTCAAAAATTTATTACTGTTTAGTCTCTGACATTTCACTGGGAAAAGATCAGTTTCTGTTTAGCTATTCTAAGAGCACCAGTCAGGGGCGGTCAATTTAACAGTTTAGAATTTAAGTAGCCTTTTCACCGGATGATTATATAGCTTTAGTTTTATTGGGTTAGACTACGCAGTGATTTTAGTTTCTAAAGGAATCACTGTTCTCCTGACTCCGTCGTTTTGTGACTTAACACGTTAATTTGTTAGTTAAAATTGATATCTTGTCCTTTTGTTGAAGTTATGGTTTTAAAATTGTTGCAACTTGTGTGCCTGTCAGATTTTACTTGGTGAGACTTGACTTTATATATATTTCTTATTTACAGATTGTATAGTGTCAGAAATAGTTGTATAGAAATATAGCATTGAGTGAAAGAAAAGAATCGTGGAGTCTACCGGACGTAACAGATTCTTTAATGTACATTTTATCTTTCCAAAAAATTGTTATCTTTATTGATACATATTATGCTTTGAGAAATCTTTTATCTGAAAATATCTTATAATTATATGTTTATGTAAGTTGTGTACATATAAGCATATTAAAATATATATACACAATTGCCTTAGTAAAATACACAATCGTATTATGCGTTATTAAATAAAACAATTTTTATATTAAAATATGGTGTAATAAAGAATTAAATTTTATATATTGTGTATAATTTTTATTTCCAACTGGCATATTTTTTTCATATCATTACTTTTTTAAAAAAGACGATTTTAACGAAGGTTCAATAAAGTATATGCTTCTTTGTACAACTATTTTTAGACTAGGCGCGTGGACTTGACGCCTTTTTTAATTTTTTTAAAGTAAGTTTTTGATACACATACATACCTTGTAAAAATACTAATAAATAATTTCTTTATATTTTATTTCAATTAAAAAGTATTAATTTTTAATAATTTACAGTATATGTGATCTATTTCATATTAAAAGAATTAAAGAAGATAAGAAAATTTATAATTTTTTAAATCTAATATACAGTATGTAAAAATATTCAAACTCATTCATTGTTCTAATTCCGCTATTGCAATTTGGAATAAATATGATTTAATTATATTAATATTAATAATTAATTTTTTACAGTAATAATACGATTGACTGCTGTATTGCGAATGATATACTAATAGCATTAACAGCGTTTTACATGATGTTTCTTTATATTAAGTAATGAGTTACAGATCTGAGATAGTTAAAATTAATATAACTCACATATTTATATCTGTATTACAAAAAAATGCAACTACTCAAAAATTGCGATCGATTTTGGTTATTTATTTTATTAACTTAAATACATACATACATTTATGCTGATTTACATTTCTTATGAAAATTAAAGATCATAATCAAGTCGTAGTGCCTCGGACATTATCAACATCAGCTGCTGATTAGTGAAAGTCAACTAGCAAAATTGAAAGTTCTTTAATTTTTAATCCGAATCTAATTTGAATTTGTGAGAGCAACATTAAACTTTTAACTATGGTAAATGTTCAGATTAACTTACACATCACGGATTATTTTCATTTTTAGATATATTATAGAGGGTGCATTCCTAAGTAATACACGCTTTGAATTTTGCGGCGCTCTCTTGTGGTTCCTGAGATATGCGATTTTGAAATATCATAATTTTCGTATTACTTTGTATCATCTTTTTGTTATATCCTAGCTTTGTGTTTATATTTTTTGGGGTAAATGTAAATTTAAACGTAAATTTAACCCTCGCTAAGAGTAAACTTCTCTTTGTCTTGCGAAGTACGTGCGTGGACGCAGTGGGTTCCGCCCCCCCCCCCCCCTACGGGGGGGCTCCACTTCCGGAAGATATAACCTAACCCAAACCTATTTCTGATTTAAAACTAAAATTTGGTTTGGGTTACGTTATATAACCCAAACCAAAAATTTTCGTTTCGAATCAAACTTTAACTTTAAATATCTCAGAAATTATAAGAGGCCGCCGATTAAGTTATAAGGAAAAGTTACTCAGGGTCATGTCCTTGACAACATGTATCAAGGTCAAGGTCATTGGCGAGGTGTCCGTTAATGTAAACATTTACCTTTTTTTGTTTACATTTGCTCGTTATTGAATAACTGTCAGTACGCTTCTGGATTACTATTTATTTTTGCTAAGAATTTCTTTAAACAAGTTTTTATTTACATTATTTAAAAGATAGCTACATGAATACGTAATCCAAATCAAATTTTAGTTTTAAATCAGAAATAGGTTTGGGTTAGATTATATCTTCGGGAAATGGAGCCCCCCCGTAGGTGGGGCGGAACCCACTGCGTTTACGCATATACTTTACAACAGCAAGCGAGGTCTATGCCACAATTGTGTGAGTTGGAAAGTGTATCCGTGGATGCAGTGGGTTCCGCCCCCTACGGGGGCCTAATTTCTAAAAGATATAACCTAACCCAAACCTATTTCTGATTTAAAACTAAAATTTGGTTTGGGTTAGTGTACAAAAACGGAAATTTTAATGCTTTTTAACGCTAACTTTTGAACGGATCGTGATTGCCATTTTTTTCAAGGTCAGGATTACTCAGGACAGTGAATTTGACAACATATATCAAGGTCAAAGTCATTGAAACTTAATCCCATTCTCTTAAAATGTTATTTTTACAATACTTTAAAATCTCATATCTCAGGAATCACAAGAGAGCGCCACAAAATTCAAAGCGTGTATTACTTAGGAATGCACCCACTATAATATATCTAAAAATGAAAATGATCCGCGATGTGTAAGTTAATCTGAACATTTACCTTTTTATTTTCGTTTCTCCTTTTTTTTTAAGAATATTACTGATAGAATACTACTGATATTTAATGTATACATACAAAAGTTTTAATATACAGGATGTTCCATAAGTAACTATCTCCTTTTGTCTCTTATAAAAGAGACAGATGATAACAAAATATACAGGGTGTCCCATTTAACTTGAGACATCGAAGTAACTCGAAAACAAAGAAAAAAACAAAAATCGCTGAAACACGTGTCGAACGAATTCCGAGGACGAGTAAAATGGCATGATTCTTTTTTCACTTGGTGAACGTCCTCAAAGTGATTTCAAGGTCAACTTTGTTTTTTCAAGTAAAAACCTATATTTTTTATAACGGGAGCATATTCTACGTAAAAAAAAAACAATTAACTTTTGTCCGAAACATTTTCTTATTTGATCATTACTTTCGGAGATATTGTACGAAGTAATTCTGATTTTTATTCGAAACGAATAAAATAAACGTATCACACAATAAATGCTCAAAATGATGGTCTTCCATTTTCAAACACTTGTTAATGCGATTAATAAAAGATCGATGCACTAATAATAAAATCTCTGGACGGATATTGCGACAGGCATTTCGGATTCGCTGTTTCATGTTTTCTGGTGTGATTGGTCGATCGTGATAAATTTTTTCTTTAAGGTGGCCCCATAAATAAAAATCTAACGGTGTTAAATCAGGCGACCTCGCCGGCCAGTTAACTGGACCTCCCCGACCTATTCAGCGACCAGGGTATTTCTGATTCACTATTTGGCGTGCATTACGCAAATAGTGAGCTGAGCAACCGTCCTGCTGAAACCACATATTTCTTCTATCTGCCAGGCTTACTTCCTCGAGTAGTACGGGTAATTCTACATCCAAGAAGTTTCCATATTTCACTCCATTCAGCGTACCATTGATGAAAAAAGGACCTATTATTTTATCGCCAATGATTCCACACCAAACATTGACAGACCATGGACGTTGATGTTCTACTTCGCGAAGTCATCTCGGATTTTGATCTGACCAATAATGCATATTATGCCGATTAACTTCTCCATTATTGGTAAAAGTAGATTCATCAGAAAATAAGACCGAAAGAAAAAAGTTGCCGTCGATTTATAGCTGATGAAGAGCCCATTCACAAAATATCACTCGATTTCGAAAATCATCTCCGTGAAGCTCTTGATGTAACGACACACGGTACGGGTGGAACTGGCGGCACTTCAAAATTCGGTGTACACTCATTCGAGATATTCCAGAGACACGAGAAATTGATCGAATGCTCACATTCGGGTTTTGAGGAACTGCAGCTAATACAGCAGTTTCGTTATTTTCATTTCCAGCTGTCTTTCGCCGGTTCCTTTTTTTTGGTTGAACACTACCATCTTCAGAAAATTGTTTTACTACACGATAAAATGAACAATGCGATGGACACCTTCTTTCAGGAAACCGCAAAGTATACAAGTTCAACGCATCATTAATATTTCGTCCTGCTTCACCGTAAATGAAAATCATTTCAACTTTTTCTGCAGTGGTAAGGTATTCCATATTTAACTCAAAGTTCAAATTGCAGTATTATAACTGCAGAAGAACAGCGCGATATTAACAGCGCGAATTTGTCGCTATATCTATCGACTGTATCTATCGCACTGTTATCTATCGACTAAATATCCGAGAGAACTGTAGCGACAAATTCGCGCTGTTAATATCGCGCTGTCCTTCTGTTTACAAAAAAATCAAAACATTTCAGCGGCGCGATCGCGCTTCTTTTGTTCAGTGTAGACACGAGATACGGAATACTTGTTAACACGAGATTTTCATATCATTGAATTTCTCTTGAATAATTTCTTTCGGATAATTTGTCGCTACAGTTCTATCGGATATTTAGTCGATAGATTACAGTGATACAATTATTACAGTTATTAACAGTGATTGCAGTTGAATCCGAAATGCCTGTCGCGATATCCGTCCAGAGATTTTATTATTAGTGCATCGATCTTTTATTAATCGCATGAACAAGTGTTTGGAAATGGAAGGCCGTCATTTTGAGCATTTATTGTGATACGTTTATTTTATTCGTTTCGAATAAAAATCGGAATTACTTCGTACAATATCTCCGAAAGTAATGATCAAATAAAAAAATGTTTCGGACAAAAGTTAATTGTTTTTTTACGTAGAATATGCTTCCGCCATAAAAAATATAGGTTTTTATTTGAAAAAACAAAGTTGACCTTGAAATCACCTTAAGGATCACGTTCACCAAATGAAAAAGGAATCATGCCATTTTACTCGTCCTCGGAATTCGTTCGACACGTGTTTCAGCGATTTTTGTTTTTCTTCTTTGTTTTCGAGTTACTTCGATGTCTCAAGTTAAATGGGAATATATACAGGGCCCTGTATATACAGGGTTTAAATTTTAACTTTTACATCATAATATCTTATGATATATCCATTTTAACTTTTACATCATAATATCTCGGAAACTAAGCTTTATCGAAAAAAATGTTTCAAATAGAACTTACTCTGTATTAAGGGGGACATCTTATTATAGACACAAGTCCTATCTAGGTGGAGATTCCTCCGAGATTTCAAGGTGATCTTTGTTTTTTTAAATGGAACTACTCTAATTTTCTTATATAAATAGATTCCTCACAATTTTTGGCATAAAAAGTTATAAGGATAAAATGGCCAAAAAGTGATTAGTTTACGAGATATTTTATACTTTAATTTGGCATAATTTTACATAAACTGTGAAAGATCTCGTCAAATATTCATTTTTCGATGACCTTACCTTAATACTTTTATGCACATAATAATAAGAGGAATCAATTGGTGTAAAGAAAACACATAGTTGTTTTACAAGAAAAATATGTAATTTGCAAATAGCTACATTTTTTTTAAACAACTGTGTGTTTTCTTTACACCAATTGATTCCTCTCATTATTTTGTGCATAAAAGTATTAAGGTAAGATCATCGAAAAATGAATATTTGACGAGATCTTTCACAGTTTATGTAAAATTATGCCAAATTAAAGTATAAAATATCTCGTAAACTAGTCACTTTTTGGCCATGCTACCCTTATAACTTTTTATACCAAAAATTGCTAGGAATCTATTTATATAAGAAAATTAAGCTAGTTCCATTTAAAAAAACAAAGATCACCTTGAAATCTCGGAGGAATCTCCATCTAGATAGGACTTGTGTCTATAATAAGATGTCCTACTTAAAACAGAGTAAGTTATATTTGAATCATTTTTTTCGATAAAGTCCGAGATATTACGGTGTAAAAGTTATAATGGGACACCCTGTATATCAAATTAAACACTTCAAACTGAACTTTGTTGTGAGCATAGTAGTCATTTATAAAAGCTCTCTGTTAGAAATGGAAAAATAGATAATTCTTTTACAGCAATATAGATATTTTTATATAATAAAAGTTGTAGCGCCATTCGAAATATTCGATTTAACGTTCGATGTATGATTTAACGGAATTATTTTACAAATTATATTGGAATTATTATACAAATTATAGTTTTATTAGTTTGAAATTTTGCGGGTAACTTATATCTTTTCATTTTCAATCCTGTAATAGTCAATTTCCAATCTAAGTATTGTAATGATAGAGTATTAAACGTCAGCTACTAATGTAGGAGTCGAAAGTTGGTCATATCATAGGGCTGAAAATGAAAACGTAGAACTCACTTGCAAAACTTTAAATTGACAAAATTTTTATAACTTGTAAAACAATTTTGTTAAATTATACGTTATTCATTTTGAACAGCCCTACAATTTTTATAATATTATGTTGAAATATCATAACATTACTATAAAAAAATTAGATATACTTTTCCATATATTTTTCCATTCTTTAATAAAAATAGCTTATAATTTTTAAAGTCTGAATAGCTCAGTGATAAGAGCAGTTACGCGGAAAGCGAAAGACTTGGGTTTGATTTCCGATTCAGCTACTCGCATCTCACATATTTTCTTAGTCCACAAATATCGTTTTCTGACGATTATGTTAGGCTGAAAAATATGAAAATTCCTTACATAGATATGTCAATGCTTCTGCCACGGATAGATGACTACTACGAGTGTATTTGGATTCATTCCTCCATTACATATACCCCTGTTTATTACTTCGATAACAACTATACGATAACAACATTCACGTACACGTATAAACGTATAAAATATTATATATATATATATATATATATATATATATATATATATATATATATATATACATATAAAATATATAATATAAGAGGATTGAGCCCCCAATATCGTACACCTTCCTAATACATATCATACACTTGTATTTCTCTTCTGATAAATGCTGCACTCTCTTGGAAACTGTCTTAACTGCTTCTCCTATGTGCAGTATAACGTTAGTTTAGTTGTGGAAGTGAACGAAGTAGTCAGTTTGTCGGTGGAAATTTTTTCAGTTTTGGTTATCTAAAAATATTTTTGCGTACGTGTGTTTAGGCAGGTGTATTGAATGAAAAAGTGAAGGTATTTTTTTCTTAACATTTATGCAGTCTGTAAGTTATAGTCTTTTAATTTTATTAATAAGAATTAAGTTGTAAACTTTTGTATTCTCGTTCGGACAGCCATATTTCTTTCATGAATACTTGCCTAATATCGTACACCCACTGATATTGATATTTAAAAATGTAATTTCAATTTAAAATGTAATCTGTCATTATAATTTTAAATGTTGTGTTATTTTGTAATTTATTTGTATTTTGTGTTCGAATTGTAATTTATTTAATTTGTATGCTATTTTTATGAGACTGACGTTTTTCTAAAAGATTTTTTTTACTTGGTTTTTCTAAAAGGTTTTTTTCTATATGTATTGATAATTAAATAAACAATATTAATAAATTAAAATGAATATTTTTTCCAATAATGTAGCCTTTAAAAAGTTAAAAATGAGGTGTACGATATTAGGAACATAGTGTGCCCAATATCGGAAATTACCATTTTTTACACTTTCACTTAAAAAAATGGATTATATTATTGAAATGTTTTGATTATTTATTAAAGTTAGAAGTCTGTGTAAACCACGTGATTTATTCAATTTTTATTTTCTAAAAAAATCTTGTCTAAATATGAGATTTAAAAAATAGATCCGACAAGGCACACTTCCCTTATATATATATACACACACATATATATATATATGTATAAAATGTATTTATATATATATTTATATATATTTATATATATATTTACACACACACACACATATATATTTACACATTTAAAATAAATTTATAATATATAAATAAAGAATATTCTAAATATTTTTGATTATTAATTGTTAATATTTGTTATATATGTACAAATTAATAAGATGTCTCTGTATTTTTGAATAATACTAGTGTTAAATAATTATTTAGATTTAAAATAACAATTACATTTATCTAGATTATTTTTTATTTGTATATTTTAAGAGAGAGAGAGAGAGAGAGAGAGAGAGAGAGAGAGAGAGAGAATTTTTGTTTCAAGTTTTTAATTTTTTTATTTATATGCATATTCTGTTTATTTTAATTATCTATCAGTTTCGCAATTTTGATTACCTTTTGTTTAAAAATCCGATGATTGATTTATCAACAATTTGCAGAACTTTTCAGATATCACAGTTTACAGTTTACACGGAAAGTTTAATATCGAGAATGCAGAGGAATATATCTTGCAGTGTAGTCGCAGTGTGCACTAGGTAATCAGCAAATGTTGACTGTACAACCGCACTCTTCCAGTGCGCTTGAATTATCGAGTGCACTATAGAAGTGTTGAATCATGAAGTCTAAACTATAGTATAAGTAGTCCGCCAGGACTATAGATGCAAGAAAATAACCAGTGGAGTGAAAGGTCCTATTTTGATTAAGAAAGAGGGGAAAGAAAGTTCGTAGAGATAGAAAGAAAAGACGAGATAACAAATCTTAGCTACACCAAGTTGTAATTACCCTTTGAATGAATTATGATATACTTCAGCCTTATATAAGTAAAATATATAAAATATATGTTTTTATAAAATGTCTATTGCATTGCTTTGTGTGTAGAAACATCAACTATGTTAAAACAAAATATCACAGCAAAAAATATTGCTTTAATGATATTATATATATAATTATATACATAATATAATGTACTTTACTTGCATAAGTTTTCTTTTCAGTTATTTCTCCATGGCCAGGACCAATAGGATATATTATGCCGCCAATTTCTTTTAGTATTCCTAAGAACCATTAATCCTAAGAGTTATTAATTCTAAGGATTATGAAAGAGAGAGAGAGAGAGAGAGAGAGA
>OZ020538.1:18687283-18717078 GCA_963971435.1 Lasius platythorax
GAGAGAGAGGAGAGAGAGAGAGAGAGAGAGAGAGAGAGAGAGAGAGAGAGAGAGAGAGAGAGAGAGAGAGAGAGAGAGAGTGAGAGAGAGGGGGGGGAGAGAAAGAGAGATTTGCTTTTTTTTTGATACTACAGTTATGCTTTCTTTTTCTATTTAAAACATAGAGATACATGTATAATCGTTTTATTTCAAGTACAGATAATGTAAGAAAAATGCGGTTAAAATGAGTAAAGTGAAACTCTGTTCCGACTGACCTGCAATTACATTGCATGCAATAACGGCAAATCTATGTACACGTTATAAACTTTCTTTCACGACAGATCTTTTAAATTGCATCTTCTTGCAGGAATTGGACGCTCTAAAAATTAATGCTCAATGATTGCGTTATTTCCTTTTTCATTTTTAATAAATTAGACGCGACACTTTGTGCTCGCTCTTTGTTTTAAGTTTATTATAGGTAGATTTGCGTCTATTAGAAAGAAAATATATATATTATTAAAATATTAATGTTATTTTAAATATATTACATTATATATTTATAACAGGACAATCAGTAAAATTTTACTAATTAATTATACAGTATTTACTATATCAGATATCATATTTCTATTGATTGATTTTGATAATTTGTCAGATATAATACTTTAAGTATTTTTTTTAACATCATATTAATATAAGAAAATACTATATGAAATATTATACCATACTATTTATAAGAAAATACATTTATAAATTGTAATGCTATGTAAAAGTTATATAAAATATTCTGAGTATATTCTTAACTGCATTAATTACAATTGAAAATTTGAACGTATCAAATATATCAAATATCAGAATTATAATAGTTTCAGAATTATAAGCAATAATTAGAACATCGAGTACAAGATTTGCATTTAGGGATCTGATTATGCATAGACATATATGTATTATAATATACTGAATACTAATCTACTCTATTAATTTTTGATATTCATTTCTATTATGTGACTGATTTGTTGTTTAGTTTGTTATGTTGTTATGTTATGTTGTTTGTTATGTATTACGCAGACACTAGCAATCATTATAAGCAAAAATAATTCAAATTTTTAATTTGCATTTATTCATCTTGATAACTATTTATATAAAAAATTTGAGACCATACCTACTTTAAATTCTACTTGCGAATGCTATCCTGAATAGCTAATATGAAATGCGAAATAGAAAAGCGTCCAAACTCCCATAGGCCTTTCGCCTGATTTCTAGTTAGCCGAAATTTGCCAATTCTCTTTGCATATAATTAAAGCTGATTACGAGTAGATTCAGAAAGAGTTTCAATTTCGGCAGATGGCGCCACATAAATCAAAACAATAGGCATCTTTGGGACCATTTTGCTCCCAAACCCTTAAGAGACTCAAGTTTATGAGTTACATATTCTGAATCTCGTAATAAGCTTTAATCGTATGCAAAGAAAATTGACAATTTCGGTTAATTAGAAATCAGGTGAAACTTGACCGCACTTTTTATGCAAGAAAAAAGTAAATAGTGTGATGCATATTGTTATGCCGTCAAATACATCAATATCAAACTCTCAATCACTCGTTTTTAAATTTTAACTCGTTTTTATATAAATGGAATAATAAACAAATCCTCAAATGTAAGTAATAATTGTTAAATCACATATTCATTTCTCTATCCACCCACTTCTTTCCTTTACACAACACACGCGCGCGCGCGCATTGACCTCTATTGGCGTCCTGTTAGATGGCAATGATCGTATACGCGTGTATCATCTTGTGCGAATGGTTTCTCGCATATATGACAATGAGTAACTATGAAACTTTTCTTACTATTCTCGCGTTAAATTTACTAGGGGGACATTTGCGGATAGGATAATTTTACACATTGCAAATCTTTGAGTTCTTCGACGAATCATGCGACGCAATCGTCGTCGCGACGAGAATGATACGCGAATAACAAATTGTTGTACGAACAGCGTGTGTAGTAAATAATACTAAATACTTTATGATGTTGGTACATATTTCTTCCTTCTTCCTTCCGTCTTTGCCAAAACATATTCCAAATCGACGTATACTACGAATGGAAACCGCTCTTTTCTATTGTAATTGTTGAATGTGAGCCATTTGTCGGCGTCGCTCGGTAATCGGATCGCGCAGTCGTTCATTTCTCTACAGTGTGTGACTGCAACTTCTCAAGCGAACTAAAGTAATGCAAATATCTGCAAAATAGAAATAATTTTTTATCTTTGTTCAGCGAATTATATAATTATATTGTATTAAATATACATATCGATCGTAGATATGTTTCTTGTGAATTTTTTGCTCAATTGCAAGCTACAAGCCAGGATAAATTCTTGATCCACGCGAAATGTCTTATGTTGTTATTTTGCGGATTTTGAACATACAACAAATTGACGTGCTTATTCCTTTCTTTATTTCTTTCGCTCGCTAAGACTTATCGGGAGAAAGTTTTGTGTCTTTACTTTTTCAACACTATATACATTAATGGAGATATTATTGAAGAGTTCAAATTTTCTAATTTAATTCAGAGTCATTGAAAACTCAATGTCCTGGAGATTCAATACTGTTGTGTAGCGAGGATAGGAGAATTCCCGTTCCACTTTTTTGAACAGAACATAGAACAGCGCCCATTGCCCACGCAAAATACGCATTATCCTTAGACTGCACGTTAACTGCTCTCTTCATCATTATTTCCCGCGGCAATTTGATGCAGCATTCCGTGCGCATAGGATTATACTTGTTTACGTTCATAGTTGAGTATACACAATAATGCCCACCTGCTATCGCATTCTTGAAATTCCAGATGCTAAAGTGGGTTCGATAATGTGCCGCTTCATATAAATGGAACATGCGAAAGAGTTAACAGTTTCTATTGATACTTTTATTGGCACGTTTATTATTTGTCACAAACGCACCATTAAACACAATATTCACTTTTACATTATTGTGTTTTCTCATAACGTTTCGCACGTGCTCGAGTACAGTGTCTTTGGCATCCTCGAGAAATTGACGAGGTTCGATAATATTGGAACTGATAACTGATACCGGTTAATATACGACCCTCGAATACTGTATCAATCTCTCGCTAAATCAATCCATCTTCTGGCGCACTACATCTGGCACCCGCGTGTACGAAGCGTCTGCGTCGCTAGTTTTTTAAACCTTGGAGTCGCGCGTTCGGACAATTAGTAATCGTAGAATTCCGATCAATAATCGTGGACTTTTAATTCAACTTTGGTTCCTCCAACAACTCGAACACTCGTCACATCGTTGCTCCTACACAATGTATTCTTTTATCGAATTCATCCGAATGGATTGCTCCCACAGAGTTTGTTACTTTCGCGCAACATTTTCCTCCATATTTATTTTAATTTTTTTCACAACACTTGCAGAATTTTCTTCAGTTTATTAGATAATTAACTTTTAATTGCTCATATACTGCACTTACATTCGGAAAGTACGCGATCTTCGACCGCAAAGTGTTCTTCCTCCATAATACCATATAACTTCTGACAAACTACTGATATGGTGTGAATCTCTCATGATTTTATACAGGGTGAGTCAGGAGGAGAGGGAAATATTTTAGGAGACGATAGTATGGGAATTGTAAATAAAAAAGTTTATATGAACATGGTTATTATTCTCAGTAGTTTCGGAGATACAACTGTTTGAATGTTACCTTAACCAAACTTTTCCTGGGCGATGGATTGGTCGTGGTGGTCCGATTCATTGGCCGCCGGTCTTCGGACTTGATTATGATTTATAGGGATGGTTGAAAACGAGTATTTATCAAACAAAGTCAAATACAAAAGAAGAATCGATTGCTCGCATTTTGGATGCTGCTACTCGTATAAACGAACGGTAAGCCGCACTCAGAGAAACGACACGCCATCTTAGGACACAAGTTGTAAAGTGTACTGAGGTTCATGGTTCAATTTTTGAACACTTCTTGTGAACGTAACACATGTATCATTTATTATTATTGTATTATTTCAACAAAATTCAAATAGCTGTGTAACGATCCCCCCGACGATCGTATACCCGGCCGTCGATCCGCCGGAAGGCTGCCGCCCGGCGAACACCAGCCGGGCAAAATGCAGCGGCGCTATGCGCCCTTTTTATACTCCGCATCCGCACCCGTTAAACGGCCGCCGGATTCACAAACCGGGCCGTCGTCTCGGCACACCGAATCGCTCCGAGTTCCGTCGGAAAGCGCCGAGCGACGGTCCCATCCGCCGCCTCCGAGGCCGCCCGAACGGCCCCGAATCCGACCGAGCGTTTGACAGCTGTCACTCAACGCTAAAACAATCGGGCCGCGATTACTTCCGAAATTACCCGAGCGGGTAATTTCGGGGTATAAAGAGAGCGGCCCAACGGAGCAAAAATCACTCCGGTTTCCGATTGTCTCCAAAGAGCCAGTACGACGCCTGAAACTCCGATTCCGAGCACGCTCTCGTAGAAGAGAAACAAACAGAGGTTGAGAGAACTCAGTCTCCGCCGAGCAAATCTCGGCGACTCTCCGAAAAGAGCTCCTTCCCGAACCGCGAGATCCGAAGCTCGAGAGGTTGAGAGAACTCAGTCTCCGCCGAAGCGATCTCGGCACTTCGATAAACTCGCCTATTCCATCTAGCCTCGCGGCGATCATTTCTACGGGTAGAAGAGATCTCTGCCGTCGACGAGTGCTCTCGTCTGTCGCCGCATCCTAAGCGCATCCTACCCGTAATCCATTACGCGAATAATCCACCAAGAAAAACAAGCACTACGACTCACGGCAATACAGCGCTCACGCTCTCCCGCCTGACGCTCTCTCGCCTAGCGCTCTCGCGCTCCCGCGCCCGCGTGCCCGCACGCCCCGCGCCTATCACATTCACGCGTATACAGAGCGCTCGCCCGGCGTTTAAAGAGCCGAGAGGAACGCAAAAACGCGACAACAACAAACCGGCGTTCAAGTTCCACGAACTTTAAAGCGCGAAATGCTGATTGCATTTATGTAAGCTCGATCGAATAAATCAAGATTTCCACCGTACGATCCGAGCCGTCCGCTGCATTCCGAATCCACGATTCTTACACGCCGTAATTATACATACCGCTTGCATTACCGTATACACCCGTACCGTTCGCGCACATATTCTTACACACTGTAAATGTTCATACTGCTTGCATTCACCTACACATACGTACCGTTCGCGCACCATTCTTACGCACTGTAAATATATACATCAGATACACGCATCCGTCGCTCGTATACACCACACACGCATGTTTCACTCTGTACATTAAGACGCAAACATTGAATAAACAAGTTTAATTAAATAACACGCCTGGTTGACTCGTAGCCCTTTCCGAGCCCTGATCCCGACTAGCGATTCCGAGCCGTCTCGCGAAAGCGGCACGTTACAGCTGTATCTCCGAAACTACTGAGAATAATAAACATGTTCATATAAACATTTTTATTTACAATGACCCACATACTATCGTCTCCCAAAATATTTCCCTCTCCTTCTGACTCACCCTATATTTCATCATTTTATTTCATGTCTTATTTCATCATCATCATCATCTCTTACTAATAATGGAAGCGTCTCCTTCTATCACATATACATTACATTTTTGTGTATTCAGTTAAATCTTTATTTTTATATCTCGTGATTTGTCACATATATTTCAGACTTTGACCGATGTCGAACATTTTAGTCTTTATTATTTGATATGATCTTATCACAATATTCTGGGTGACAACCATACATTGTAAAAGAGTTTCAAATTATATGTAGTCGCAACATGCAATCGTCCAAATATGTATATTACTCTTTAATGCGTTTGTCTAAATTCTTATATTTTATCATGTATATTTCGGGCTTTGACACAAAAAGTCTTTGTTATTTAAAAGTGATCTCATCGTGAAGCAGCCATGCATCGGCTCGGAAAATTTATACATTCAGTATTGCATTAGTCGCGTACATTGCACTTTAATGCATTTGCCTAAATTCTTATATTTCGCGATTTGTCACGTCTATTTTGGGTTTTGACATGAAAAGTCTTTGTCACTTGAGGGTGATCTCATTGCGAAGCAACCGTGCATCGGCATTCAGAAAATTTTTATATTTAAAAATTGTTGACATGTTCTTGAAAAGAAGTAAAAAAATCTGTGCTAAGCATAAATCCCCTTCATATTGCGACTTGCGACGCTGGAGTTACATGTATTTAAAGTAATTGACATTCAATATTGCATCAACTGCTTGTGCTAAAAGTTCTTATAAAAATGTACTCCACTGAAAGAAGCAGTAAACGTATGAATTATTACGTTCCGATTCAGGATGATGAAACTGCACCGTGTAAGAAAAAATGTAACAAGTAAGTTTTGATTAATTTAAAGAATTTTATATTTTATACTTTTTATCAAATAATATTATTCGTTAAAATATTTTAATTCGAAGTAAGAGGCTCTAATGGTAAATATCTTGATGAGAGGAATGGACTAATTGAGAGCCAGGCATGGTTGACGAGGTGCAGAGAATTATCCTTTGTTGAATTTTTGTTTATTCATAAAAAGGAAAAAATTTCATACTTTAACATACCTTATATTCCGAAATTTTCCGAGCAAATCATACCCGCGGTTCACGATTTACAAACGAAATTCTCTTACACCGCCGTGAACAAACTTAGACAATTCATTCGAGTACAAAAAGACTTCTTGCCGAATGATTCACGAAAAAACGTAATCTACAGATCTCTTATAAAGACTGCGACGCCTCATATGTAGGACAAACAGGCAGTCTTTTAAAAATGCGAATAGCAGAGCATCGCAATCACATAAATAGACACACCTCACAACAGTCGGTTATCATGGAACATAGACTTAGCAATCACGAATTTGCATGGGACAGAGTGGAAATCTTGAATGAAGAACACATATACGGAAGGAGAATGATATCGGAGATAATTTTTATAAAACGACAAATAAACGGTTTAAACTTACAAAGCGACACAGAAGGCTTGCATCACACGTATCTCGCGCTAATTGACAACCTAACAAAAATTTAAAAACAGCGCGCGCCGACATCGTCATCAATTTGCGACACAAAAACTGTTAGAACTCTTTGTTTATAAATATGCCCGCTATAGCAGGAGACAGGTCGATGTACTATTTGTTCAAATATTAACAGTTACATTGCGTTCGACGTGGCTCACGGCAGCATTGTGGATGGATAAAGTAAGTCGTCTCAGAAACTATTACCGGTTAAAAAGCTCACAGTCTAACGCCATTATCTCGTTTATAATTATCAAGGTGTAGAACACTCATGGTCAACAAACCAGAGCGAAATAAACTCGCCCCATATGGCAAGAACCGGAGGTAGACTTTATTCGTTCGTCCATCGCGAATGTTGAGGTCTACGCGGATGGAGATGCACGACAGAATTCTTTTATGTGTACGCAGTTATCCGAGATGTTTTATAATTATATTAGACGTAAGAACAAAGGAAAATGCGAAATCTAACACAATAATCACAAATTTACACGGTTTTTTTATCCGATTCCACGCGTCATTTTTTGTATCATTTTTTGTATAATTTGTAGTTGCTGAAGAGGGTCCAAACCCAGGACCGAAACGTACTGAATAAACAAAAATTCAACAAAGGATAATTCTCTGCACCTCTTCAACCGTGCCTGGCTCTCAATTAGCCCATTCCTCTCATTAAAATATTTTATTATTTTTTTCTATAGCATTTCATTTAAGCCTCGTACGGTTCTTAGGAAGAAGACGTCTTAACACCTATAGCGTATAAATACTTGTAAGTTGGAATAAGTGTCGGGGTTGTGTGTGTATGTGTGTGTCTTGCGTGGAATTAGTTCTCGGCGATAATCGAGGCAATCTGATAATATTGCCTATTGCAACGTGGAAATTATTGATGCAGAAACGCTTAGATATCGAATGAATTTTATCTCAAACGATCACTCTATTATGAACTAGAGATCTAACAATCGAAGTAGTTAAAATGTCTGATTCAAAGATTGTCTGATTCAATGCTTGAATTGTATGATAATTCTTTATACATGAATCCATCAACTGTATTATATTTATTTGATTTTGAAAATTGTATCGATCATATGTATTTATGGTTATGTGAAAATACGCATCTTGTTAATGTAAAGTTTAATCAATTTGTTAACATTTTACAACGCAATAATATCTCGCTCTTGTGACTACGTGTCGACGTAGCAGTCTCGTCGGAGTGAGATTGTTCCGCGAGGATATCGCGCCTTTTCGTCATAGGCGAGAGTCCGAATTGCTAGAAACGGCGTGCACGCGAGACCATATGTCACTGTCGTCAATCTGAACTCGCGCACGTCATCAGCAACGCCAAAGATTCCGCTGGAAGTCACGGTCTTCAGAGTGGATGGGGACTTGTCTGTACATCTTTTCGATGTCAGTGACAAGAGTATACCAGTGCCAACGCCAACGTAATAAGATTTCTGCAAGCGCCGGCAATAAGTTCGCGCCAACGAGTGCTCTTCGTCGTTGTGCCTTGGTACGAGAATCGAGGCAGAATGAAAGCGGTGGAGAACTCGGCTCCGGTCCCTTTGGAGGTGAGAGTCAAGATGACCTTACTGCGGGTCGATTCCAATCGAGTGCCTCCAATTCTGACGATGGATATTACGGAGCGAATTCGTGACAGGCGCAGACGCTGGACTAGAGCTTCTGAGATGATGGACACCTCGGATCCTTGATCGATCACGAAAATTCTAACTATTTTGAAATGTACAAACGAAAACCTTTGGATTAAACTTATTTTCTAGAAATGTGCAAACGAAAATCTGTCGATTAAATTAATTGAAAACCATTTTTGTAAAAATTGGGGGGCTCATATGAAATTGCCCCCCCAAAAGTTTTTTTTAATAACTATTTTAATAGAAGTGTGCAAACAAAAATATAAAAAATACATTTATGTGCAAACAATGTGCAATAGAATCATGTAAAAAGACTTGATTATTTCTAATTTCGGGGGGCTAACTTCATCCGTCTCAGCGCGGCGCCTATATTACGATGTTATCATCTCGTTTTCCCAAAAATCGAATCGTGGAAACATAATATTAATATACATGGATGGATTTGGCATTTGATGCTCTTCAATTTTTGTCCTTACAAAATTTTTTAATTTTTCAAAAATGGGTGCGGATAGGGGCAAATTAAAAAATTTGACATTTTCGAAAAATATGATTACGCCATTGAAAAGAATATAAAATATTATGAAACTTTTGTATAAAACATTATTTTATATACCTTATATTTTCGAAGATATTTGTTAAAAATGAAAAAATTCGTTATCTTCCAGGGACTGTTTCAACCCCTAAACGTTGAGAAAAGCACATATGAAAAAATATGGGTCTAATATTTTTTTGATGCTCTACAACATATCCATGGGTCTACAACCCATCAAAATCGGTGAGGGACACTCCCGACCGTTCCTTTGTAAGTTCTTTGGCGGTGTCACTCTTTATTTTTGCCATGGCGGTGAAAGCGACAAAGATGGAATGAATTAACTCTTTTATTTTCAAAATAATAAAACAGTAAGGCTCTAAAAAGGTCAAAAAATAAAGATAGAAAGGCTAATAAAAGCCAGCGCTAGACGAAGGTGTGAGGGTACGGCTTTGAATCTTAATTAAAAATAGACGTTCTTTATTATACATTTCGGTCTCGCTTCGGACCATTTTCAGTAAACTGAAAAAAAACAAATATAAAAATATATCGATTAAATGTGATTTGTATAAAAAGTGGATATGTGACAATTAATACATACTTTCGTATCAAAAGAAAATTACACAAGTAATCATATGTATCGCGCGATCCGGTACATGTAGAATCCCGCGATCCTCCACAAATGTAAGAAAAGGAGAATCGTCCCAACGTCGGTTCCAGCCGGCGAGAGAGGAGATGCCAAGTGCACTGCATGAGCATCCCTACGTTAATGTGAATATTAATATTAAGCTGGAACAAACCAACACACAGGCGACTCACCGATACAAACGTCAAGGCGCACGGGGGATCAACAGCAACGAATCGCACTTGTCAAAAGGACATCACGACTGACATTATGTTAGCAGCGACAAAATAATAAATGCGACGCAGTAGCGTATGTATTGAGGGCCAAAAATGGGCGCATTAAAATTTAGATTATTTCCATGTTGCTTAAGATTGGAAAATAGATCCGGTCAAGATGGTCCGTGTCCGTCTGTAAGTTCAGGCTGTTTTTCTGCCTTTTTATGTGGATCATTTCCGATATCAATCTCTTCCCTAGGATCGGCTCTTCATCTAAAATCTCTACATTTTTTTAATTGAACTTGTGGTTTGACAATCTGTGGTCCGTTATAACAGAGTGCTGAGTTGAGTTCCTGCGAATGTAGTTGCAATGTTCTTGTATTCTTGTCTTAAGAAATCTGCGTGTCTGTCCTACATATGAAGCATCGCAGTCGTTACACGAAATCTTGTATATCACGTTTTTGTGAAGATCGTGAGGTGTCTTGTCCTTCTGCACTCTGATAAACCGGTTGAGTTTATTTATGCCCGTGTATGAAATTTTTTGGAATTAAAATCACGGGTTATGCGGTTAAAGTGTTCGGAGACACCCAGAACGTAAGGAATATTAAAGAACGTTGTTGCTTTTTCCATCCACATTTGTGTCGATGTTATCATTTGAAATCGGGTAGTTTTGGATGGTTATTTTTTTGAAAAGATATTTAAGTTTTTCATGTATTGATTTAAAGATGAATAGTAACGGATATCCATTTTCCAGCAGGGCGGTGATTATAAACTCCATGTTCTTTTTGGGAAATTTAGGATGTGAGAGGAGAAAAGCTCTGTCCGTCAGTCCGAAAATTGCCTCTTTTTTGGCATAGGGGGTGTTGTGAGTCAAAATTTAGGTACCTCCCTGAAAAAGTCAGTTTGTGAAACCAGTCAAACTCCAGTAGACAATTGTTGATAATAATGGTAACATCGAGAAAATTTAGTTTATCATTGACTCCTTCCTCCATCGTGAACTGAACTCTGGGATGTAGCGAGCTGAATGTAGCGAGCTGAATGAGAACATCTTTGAGTATGGAGGAGGGGGCCGCCAACGCAATGTCATCTACATATCTGACATAAATGGAAGTTTGACTGGTAGCATCGCGATCGCTCTGCTCTCTAAATCCTGTAGGACCATATCCGCGATAGGAGTATTAAATCTCATAGGAGTACCGAAGATCTGCCGGTAATAAGAATTGTTAAACGTACGTAGAATCCAACGCGAACCGGTCGGCAGACAAAAAACTGTCTCTCGGTATTCCGCAGTTCTTCTCGATGTACTTCCATCTTTTAACCAAACTTTCCATAGCTAAATTCAACGGTACGTTGGTAAATAAAGAGATGACATCGAGAGATATTAACTTATAATGTTTATCTATAAACACGTCTTTGAACGTCTCCACTAATTGGAAGCTATCGGCAATGTGGCTTCTTGCTTTCGGAATGGCATCGTGGATAGTGCTATGGAGAAATTTCGCCAAGGAGTATAGTGCGCTATTTTGCGCTATATTTTTGTATTTGTTTTTTTTCTTTTTTTCTCAGTTTACTGAAGATAGCCCGAAGCAGGACCAAAACGTATAATAAAGAATGTCTATTTTTAATTAAGATTCAAAGCTTTACTCTTGCACCTTCGTCTAGCGCTGGCTCTTATTAGCCTTTCTATTTTTATTTTTATTTTCGTAATGGTTCGACAAGATCGCCTACACACGGTTGTAGTTCTCTCTGGTTACAGCTAACCGACAAATCAACTTTTTAGCGGGCCCTTGTAAATACGATCTGAGGTAGTGGAACCGCTTGATGTTGGAGATCGACGAATTCTCCCCGATCACTGATAGGAAGATATCGCAAAAGACCAGTCTGCGTACGCGCCCAAGAATTGTTGGAGCTTAATGCGAACGCGATCTTAGAAACATGATTGCTGCTTTGCCCACTTGACGGAGCCGGTGTTGCCGGAGCGGCTTTGTACCGTACTCAGCAAGTGTACTCTTCTGTATCACGTACGTATTTTCGGTAATATCGAAGAGATCGGAATTAGTGTATTCACTCTCATCAAATTTATCCTTATAGCCTGCGAAAATGAGATCATATTGAGCCTCGAATTTTGTGCATAGTTGATCCATAATCTTTACGTGGGTCTCATTGGCGCTGAGGGTGATGTTGCTAATTCCCATCTTCTTCAGATTTTCTACTGACCGGGCGATGCGTCCTTGAATTTCGCACTGGCTGTGCAGCATAGTACTCAGGTCCATACTCATAATTGAAACAGTTTCTTTTTCAGGTGATCACTTCACTAAACGTCACTGAAGATTACTCTCACGAACGGTGCGGTTACCGGCAAAGGATCCGGCTCGGAGGACCAAAAAATGTTCGAGACTACAACATGTGATCGTGCCGAAACTGACAAGAACAAGACTGGTTATGTTGAGAAAACGCGAAATTTTGTATCAGTAATACACTACTTATTATAACAGCACTATTTACAGCATATATACAACTATTTACAAAATAAACTGTTTCAGGCAAATGATCGAGCACTTATTGCGTAGAAACTTCAAAGCGCGACCAGTTCTTTATCCACGCGAGTAATCTCTAAGCGGTTTTAACTAAGCGGTATCTCAAAGTGGTTAATCGATAATAATAGCGGTGTACTCCGGAAAGCTGTAAAAAGGGCTTCGAGTGGTGGAGGCACGCTCCTTTTATTATCATGACGACGGAGGCTCCTTTTTGTCTAATCACCAATGATTTTACAATTTAAAAAAATTTGAGGTAATCCCAAAGCGCCGCGCGCGATCGGCGGGGTCTTGCGCATCGCGTACGCACCTTTTTTTCTTGTGAGGAAAATTTTGCATAGGTCCCCTTGACCCCCGGGGAGGGGTCAAGGGGTATGTTAAATTCTTACTAACTACAAACCTCACGGTTGTCCTTCTCGGGCGCATCTAATGTGGGAGACACGGGAATCGCAGCAGCATTGCTTCCAGGCCCCCCACTGCGCCATCGCCCTCTTGGCGTGAGGGGTTCTCTCGTGTAGTAGAAAAGCCCCTTTAGACGCAGCCTACTGGAGGTAGGCCACTCCCTCCTGTTTCGATAAGGCGGGGATACCGCCGCCTCACCGCGTCCTCCCGATGTTGTTGGGGGGGGGGCTGGGTCGGGGTTCAAGATTCTTCGTTTGCATTTCGACCTTCCGACCACCAGTGAGAGGGGGATCCCGGTTCCGGGTTTCCACTCCAGGGGTCCATATCGCTTTTGCAGAGAGAAGAACCGGTCGATAACTGTATGATAATAGAGAATAACCGCTCCCTCCCCACCGCTCCCTCACGGCACCGATGATGATGGCGATATATCATCGCGGGGTGAAGAGGTTCGGGTCTCCTGAGCGATACCCATTTCCCCCTATCGGTGCTATTCTACATTTTCTCTGGGTGAAAGGTGGCCGAGGAGGAGGGTTTATGCGCCTCCGAGCCCATAATATGGGTCTCGGTATTGGCGCCCCTTTCCCCTGCCGTTATCCCCGGGCGGAGTCCGGGCTCGCTCGCCTCTGCGAACCCTCTCCGCCTCCTCCTTCCGCTAGATAACCTCTTCGCAGAAGGAGGCAAAGGCCCTCCAGGCCTCCTCGCTCCCGACCATGACCACAACAACAGCCGGGAGCGAGAGGTCTGCTCCCACTGCGTGGGTAAGGGCTCGGCACCGCCCCGCCCATGCTGGACATTCGGCCAGCGTATGCTGCGCCGAGTCCACGTTTCCATTGCAGTGGTGGCACCGCGCCGTGCATTTTTTCTTGATCCAACACAAGTACTCACCGAAACACCCATGTCCGGTGAGTACCTGCGTCATGCGGTAAGAAACCCCGCCCCATTCCCTGTCGACCCATTGTTCCAGGCAGGGCTGGATGGCTCCGACGGTCCTCCTCCTCAAAATGCCGGGGGCTATCAGCTGACGCTGCCATTTAAGAGCAACCGCCAGGTCTGGTGCCTCATCTCTCCTTGCATCCTGTAGGTCATAACTATCCTCCTTTTTTTTGCGCGCGTGTACGACGATAAACCTCGTCGTACATCTGCGCAAGGAGTTCAATGGGGGGTATCCCCGACAGGACCGCAGCCGCCGCGCGGGAGATTGTGCGATAGCCGCGGGCTACTCTGATGGCCATTTTTTCTGAGAGAAGTGCATCAGCGCTTTGATGCGCCTGCTGGCCATCATTTCACCCGCCCACACCGGTGCACCATAAAGAGTGACGGCCACATTTGCTGTGGCCGTGGCTTTTCCCCAGTACTCACCCCCGGCCAGCACGAGCTTGTCGTCCGCATAGCAGACGACCGTGCACCCGGGGGGAAGGGCAGTGCGGAGCACTGTGGTCATATGCGAGGTTCCACATGAGCGGGCCCAACACTGAGCCCTGCGGAACCCCGCACGACATCCTCCTTCCGCGAGAGACTGTCCTGATCTCTATACGACAGCCTTCTGTCGCGGAAGTAGTTCCGAACGTCGGCCCTGAGGTAGGGAGGGATTCCATGGTACTCCATGGCTCTCTCTACGTAGTCCCAGGGCAGGGTGTTGAAGGCGTTGGAAATGTTTAGCGACACTGCCAGCGCCACTCTGCCCCCATCCACGATAGCCCCATAGAGAGAGTGGACCCGTAATATGGCGTCCACGGTGGAACGCCCCCTTTGGAAGCCGTACTGGCCGTCATCCAAATCTGGACCAGCCCGCGACAGGTGCCAGACGAAGCGGCTCGCAATGATGCGCTCGATCATCTTTCCCGCCTCGTCCAGCAGGCATATCGGTCGATACGCGGAAGAGAACTCTGCTGGTTTGCCCTCCTTGCACCAATTGTGCTTCCTTCCAGACTGGTTGGAACCTTTCAGACCTGAGGCATCTAGTAAATAGATTCCCCAGTCTACCCCGAACTCCCTTGATACCAGGGCCTAGGCTTTGCCGGGAATGCAGTCCGGACCTGGAGCTTTGCGTGTTCCTAGCCTTTTGACAGCCTCTCTAATCTCTCCCTGGATGATCCCATACTCCTCGTCCCACATAGGAGGTTCCTTTAACGGAATAGGCTCACCTTCATACTCCCTTGTTGAGAAAAGGGCGGTTAAAATTTCCTCGAGGAACGGTGGGTCCAGAGTCTCCGTTATTGGAGGCGCCCAGCGATGGAGTTTCTTCCACACAATCTTATATAGACGTCTCCACAGATCTCCGTCCAGGAAGAGTATAAGCTCATCCCAGGCCCTGACATTGAACCTCCTAATGGCGGTGCGCAGGAAGTCCCTAGTGGTCCGGGACTCCTTCCACGCCTCCTGCGTCCTTGCGGCGTTGCCTCGTCTGCGGGCTCTTGTATACGCCCTGCGGGCGTGGACGGAGACACGACGCAATGCTGCGATCTCCTCCGTCCACCAATACGCTGCTCGCCTAGGGCAGACCTTGGTCCGGGGCATCGACATGTCACACGCTAGTGTCATCGTGTCCCGGAACCATTGTATTTTCTTCAATATGTCCTGCTACTTGCTCCCCTCGTCGAGCCACGCCGCAATACAGACGGTTGCTCTTAGGAGGTCCTCGTCCAACTTGCTGAATGCCCATCTCCGCGGCCAGGAGTCCCTTCGGTGGCTAACACCTGCTGGGGGTGACGGCCACTCTCATCTCTATGAATCGGTGATCTGAAAAAGTTTCGAGTTCGGCCGCCACTTTCCACCCTCCCATCCATCGTGCGGCGCAGAGGGTGGCTCATGTCAAATCGACAATGGATTTCACCTACCACCGCACGTAGGTGCTTGTTCGGCCCGTGTTTAGAAGACACAGGCTTAGTTCCGCCGCCCATTTCTTTATAGTTCCGCCCCACCGGTCTGTTCGCGGGGAGCCCCAACCCGCCGACTTGGCGTTAAAATCTCCCGTTACTAAGATCAGCCGGGGATGGCATCTTCTGATGCACTCCTTAGTTTTTGAAGTTGTTCTTCGAACTGTGAAATACTGATATTTAGGAAAATATAAATCCTGACCACCTAGATGCGCCCCCAGCGTACTGCGACAAAGCCGTCTCCCCTCTCTCCGGGAGAGCAGGGGGACGAGTTCGTCGCCTTTCTCCAGGTGATCGCGACAGAGCCCCTCCGGTCAATCTAACACGGGTGACGTTCCGGTACACGATAGGGCTCTGCCGCGACACCCAGGCCACAATCCCACTCTGCTAGCGTCTGCAGAAACAAGTCCTGCACTCGGTGGGCGTGATTAAGGTTGGCCTGTATTATGTTACAGGCCATACCTATATATCCGTGGCCGTCTCCTCTGAGTGGCCTGCACTTGGACACGGTACATTTGGACACCGTTCATTTGGACACGGTCAATTGAACACTGTCAATTGGACACCGTTTCTTTGGAAACAGCTCATTTGGACACCGTTCATTTGGACACCGTTTCTTTAGACACGGCTTATTTGGACACAAAAAGAAATGCTCGCCGTTTATTTGGACACAAAAATGTACGCCCTGTGCAGTAGGACACGAAAATGCGCGACCTATGCAGTTGGACACGAGAATGCGCGGCCTGTGCAGTTGGACACGAGAATGCGCGGCCTGTGCAGTTGGACACGAGAATGCGCGGCCTGTGCAGTTGGACACGAGAATGCGTGGCCTGTGCAGTTGGACACGATAATGCGCGACCTGTGCAATTGGACACGAGAATGCGCGACCTATGCTGTTGGACACGAAAATGTGCGGTCTGTGCAGTTGGACACGAGAATGCGCAACCTATGCAGTTAGACACGAAAATGCGCGGCCTGTGCAGTTGACTCGATAACGTGCACGCCGTACATTAGGACACGTTAAATTGAACGAAACTTCCAAAAACGTCCGTGCTCCGATTTAAATCAAACTTTGTAAATAGGTTCCTTCTAGATAAAAAAGACATATACCAAAACGATTCTTAGCGACTCAAAAGTTAAGCAACTTTTTTAATATTTTTTCAAATTTTTTCTATATGCATATGTACACACACACACACACATGCGGGGGGGGCAAGGGGGTTTTCGGCCCCTCCATTCGCACCCCCTCCGCCGGTCAGGCACGATAGACCTCGCTTTACAGCTTGCAAAGTACATGCGTGGACAGACGAGCGTGTTCCACAGTGTTCAAAAGAGGAGGGTGTGAAGAGACCTTATTGGTGTGTGGACGGAAAAGTATATGCGTGGATGCAGTAGGTTCCGCCGTGGAACGTTGGAAACCCATGTGTAACTATTATAACGTGATAAAACATTTTGTTATAATTAAAAATGGTGTGCAAGACCATAAAAAAATGTGAAAAAATGTTTAAAAAATTGCTTAACTTTTGAGTCGCTAAAAATACTTTTAGTATATGTCTTTTTTATCTAAAAGAAACTTATTTACAAAGTTTCACCTAAATTGGAGCACGAACGTTTTCGGAAGTTTCGCCCAATTTAACGTGTCCTAATGTACGGCGTGCACGTTATCGCGTCCACTGCACAGGCCGCGCATTTTCGTGTCCAACTGCACAAACCGCGCATTCTTGTGTCCAACTGCACAGACCGCACATTTTCGTGTCCAACAGCACAGGTCGCGCTTTCTCATGTCCAAGTGCACAGGTCGCGCATTCTCGTGTCCAACTGCACAGGCCGCGCATTCACGTGTCCAACTGCACAGGCCGCGCATTCTCGTGTCCAACTGCACAAACCGCCCATTCTCGTGTCCAACTGCACAGGCCACGCAATCTCATGTCCAACTGCACAGACCGCGCATTCTAGTGTCCAACTGCACAGGCCACGCAATCTCATGTCCAACTGCACAGACCGCGCATTCTCGTGTCCAACTGCACAGGCCGCGGATTCTCGTGTCCAACTTCACAGGCCGCGCATTTTCGTGTCCAACTGCACAGGCCGCGCATTTTCGTGTCCAACTGCACAGGCTGCGCATTTTCGTGTCCAACTGCACAGGCTGCGCATTTTCGTGTCCAACTGCACAGTTCGCGCATTCTTGTGTCCAACTGCACAGACCGCACATTTTCGTATCCAACAGCACAGGTCGCGCTTTCTTGTGTCCAAGTGCACATGTCGCGCATTCTCGTGTCCAACTGCACAGGCTGCGCATTTTCGTGTCCAACTGCACAGGTTGCGCATTCTCGTGTCCAACTGCACAAGTCGCGCATTCTTGTGTCCAACTGCACAAGTCGCGCGTTCTCGTGTCCAACTGCACAAGTCGCGCATTCTCGTGTCCAACTGCAGACTACGCATTCTCGTGTCCAACTGCACAGACCGCGCATTCTCGTGTCCAACTGCACAGGCCGCGAATTCTCGTGTCCAACTGCACAGGCCGCGCATTGTCGTGTCCAACTGCGCAGGCTGCGCATTCTCGTGTCCAACTGCACAGGCCGCGCATTCTTGTGTCTAACTGCACAGGCCACGCATTCTCGTGTTTAACTGCACAGGTCGCGCATTTTCGTGTCTTACTGCACAGGGCGTGCATTTTCTTGTCCAAATGAACGGCGAGCATTTCTTTTTGTGTCCAAATAAGCCGTGTTTAAAGGAACTGTGTCCAAATGAACGGTGTCCAAATGAGCGATTTTCAAAGGAACGGTGTCCAATTGACAGTGTCCAATTGACCGTGTCCAAATGAACGGTGTCCAAATGTATCATGTCCAAGTGCACCTTTCCCGTCTTTCTTTTCTGACCTACGGTCCGGTGGAGCTGACCGCTGTTCCGGCGACACCACCCTTACACGTTTGAGAGCCGGAGTTTCCTCACCCTGCCCCTTTCTCGTTTTCCTCTTCTCTAGAGAATTCCTCTTTTCTTTAGAGGATTCCACCTCCATGCTCTTGATGGAGTGTGCAGGTGTCGCCACGCGAGAGGGGTCCGGATCGACCGGAGGTTTCGCCGCAGCCTTCTCGGCTGATTTTGATTGCGCCTTGGTTGGGGAGGAGGGGCTCTTCCCCTTCTTTTCGCCGTTGTACAGGCCTTGCTGCCCGCCCTGTGACCGGCTGGTCGTCCCAAGTCGACACACACCAGGCACTTTGGTTGGGCAGTGCAGTCTTTGGCCAAATGGCCCTTCTCCCCACATCTGTAACACCGATCACTGCGATCGGTGTTTTTGGGGCAATGCTAACGGACATGGCCTCCCCCCAAGCATTTATAATACTAGATGGGCCTCTCCGCCAGCATCTCAACGCGTGCGAGTGCCTATCCCACGGTCAGGCGGTTTTTACCCGCTACCTTATTCGCCACGGTTTTGTTAACCGCAGCGACGGGACAGCGCACCCACGCCGTTCCGAGCCCGTTTGGCGCCCTTTTAATGGCGCCAGCGCTCACCTTGCCTGACCCGCACTTGCAGACCTCAGAGGCGGCTTGGACAACATCTTCTACCGTAACCGAGTCGTCCAAGTCACGGAGTTAAATCTCCGCCATTCTAGACGGGCCATCTTCACACTGTCCCTGTCTTTGAGGGCTTCCGACAGACGGAGGGTCAGGCTATCCGCCTTGGTTGCTCCGTCAGGGAGCGTCCTGTTTGACCACGTTGATATTAACCACGTTGCGATTGATCACGTTGATATTGACCACGTTGATATTAATCACGGTCCCGATTGACCGCGGTCCCGATTGACCGCGGTCCCGATTGACCGCGGTCCCGATTGACCGTGGTCTTGATTAATCACGGTCCCGATTGACCACAATCCCGATTGATCACGGTCTCGATTGACCACGGGGTTTCCTCACCCTGCTTCCTTCCCGCTTCTCTCTTTTCTACTCTCTTCTCTTTAAAGAGTTCCATCTCCATACTCTCGATGGAGTGTGCAGGTGTCACCACGCAAGAGGGCGGTCCACGCGGGTGACTACGGTCCCACATGGGTTTGTGCGGTCTATCTATATCGACCGGTGCTTTTAGTATGTAACAAGGTCAATAATTATACAATTACACATAGGTTTGCAACTTTCGGCATGAAGCAAAGTTTATTTCGCCTTGTTGATAGAAATTGTGTCCGATCGGGACCGTGGTCAATCTGGACCGTGCTCAATCGGGACCGTGGTCAATATGAACGTGCTCAATCGGAACTGTGGTCAATCGGTACCGTGGTCAATATCAACGTGGTTAATATCAATGTGGTCAATCGCAACGTAGTCAATTAGGACCGTGATCAATATCAACGTGGTCAAACGGGTGCCACTAGCTCCGTTATCTCCCGGGATCTCAAAGATGATTGCTCCGGTCAATGCCCTTTTTATCTGCACGCCCACGAGACTGAGGTCGGCCAAGCCGATCTTCTTCCCCTGTAATCACCTCGTCGTACGTGCTTTGAAAGCATGTGACCGCAACCGCCGCGAACTTGGGAGGTCTCTTTGCGGTCACGGCCGGCTTAGGGGCCATTCTCGGGTCCTTGGAAGAAACACTTTTGGGCTTTTGCCCCTTTTGGGATACGTTCTTTGGCGTGTCTGCCTTCTTCCCTCCCTTTCTCAGCACCACAGAACACGGTTCCGTGGTCTGACTCTGGCTGGTGATTTGGAGAGGGAGGAGCTTGTCTCCCTGTTTCTTAGCAGTTGGAGGGATTGTGGGGTTTCCACCCTTTCCCTCCTTGTTCGTTCGGATCGGAGGCTTACTGGGAACCTCCTTTACTCCTTTCCCGTCCTTCTTTCCCTTTCCTTTAGCCTTGGCGGACTGTGCTGTGGTTGCAGTGGGGAGTTGTGGGTCTTTTTCGGCGGTGGAGGGGTGTTCTTCTTCCCTTTCTCTAGAGGGTCAGGGGCGATTCCTGCCCCTTTCTTCAGCCTTTCTTTCTCTGCAAGGAGCTTGTTGATCCTGGCAGTTATCGTACTGTCCAGATCTAATTCCTCCTGCGTAGGTCCGTTCCGAGGTATATTACTGATCTTTTCCATTTTCTTACTCCCTTTCGCGGGCTCTATATCCCGCCACTCCTGGACCTTCCTTTCTCCGCTGGTTCTCGGCCCGTCCACCTCCATCAGGAAAGGCGTAGCATCTTTACCAGACGGCAGCAGGACCTCTGTCATTTCCAGCTCTTCCACTCTTGTGCTTGGGTCCCTCCCCCACCCGAGGGTGGAAGCAGGACTCCTCGCGCATCTATGGCCTCAGGGACCCCACCATCTAATGGAAGTGGGATCCCGGGGGCCGCTTCCTCATGCGGGGTCACCCACCTCTCAGTGGAAGTGAAACTCCGGGGACTCTATCCATGCGATGGACCCCTCTCACCAGAAGGTGGAAGTGGGGCATCCTGCATCATCCTCAAGTTCCGCCTCCCGCATGTCCCTGAATTCTGCCGCCGTTCTCTTCATTGCGGTTTTGAGCTTGTTATTCTCATTTCGGAGAGACCTTATCTTCCTCCTCAACGAGTCAAGCTCATCCTTAAGCAGAAGCGTATCCCATCTGGGCCCTGGTGGTGAGTGTCGTGATTGCGGCTAAGACGGTCTGTAACGCCAGCTGCAATCTGTTGCCACTCTTGAGGTTGCTGGAGCAGTCCGCGATCTTGTCAATCTTTTGGACATGATCTCCTTCTTCATTTTCCTCCTCGCCCTGGTGTCCGCGGGCTTGACCTCCAGATCATCAAGATCCAGTTTTATCTGGATCTCCTTCTCCTTTTTCCGAAGGGCCATTTCGGCCTTCTTCCGTTCCTCGTCACCGTTAGTGACTTGTATCCTTCTGATAATGGACGGCGCGGAGTGCTGCGATAGGGAGCTTACGTCCGTATCGTTTCTGTCCTCTTCCGTGGAGACCATTGGGCAGATCGAAGGGGTCCTGCTCAACACTACTATGGGGACTTTGTTAAGGATCTGGCTGTTTGGGAGTCCTTGCTTCCCAGTAGTCTCCTGGGTCCGTTGTGAGATGAGAGAGCTCTCCTCCTCTTCCACCATGTCAACCCAGTCCGTTCTTCCTTCATCGACGATAGCCATTTTGGCGGTCGTGCTCGTCGGCAACACTCTCGTCCGCCTTATGCTCGATGATGACACGTCGGTGCCAGGGACCGTAACATCGAGCGCGCCAGCCTCTGAAGCTCCGAGTAAGCTCTGAGGCGTACATTTCTTCCCTTTCGTGTTTCCATCATGTTTTTCGTGTGGGTTGTGCGCTTTTAGTTGGGGTTCCAGCTTCCCTGCAGGCCTTACCGGCATGGGAAGCCCTACCGGGGACTCTACGGGTCCCCGCCGGCATCGCCTTGCAGGATCGTAACCAGGATTCCTTAAGCCCCCTCACCACGGCAAGGTGGCGCACACAAGGGGAATCGCTTACGCAACTGTCATGCGCGAGGTGCGGATCAGCTTGCATGATTGGCGGTCGGAGGACTACGTAATTACTTTGCGCATGCTTCTAATATCGAATTTAACCGTTTCGCAGTTGAGATGATTACTATTGTTTATTTTTGCAAGAGTTTTTTCGGAGCAAAAGAAATTAATATTGTTCGTCACTATTATTTGCTATTTATAAATCACTATTATTCGTTTTTCAGAGTTATCTAACAATTTATCGAAAATTCTAGAGCGCAACAAATTAAGAAAACCTTTGTTAATTTCGTAGCTCATTAAGGAAATAAATCGCGAGTCTATTTATCGATTGTATATAATTAATATCTTAATTCGATACTAATTTTCGCTGTTGATTCACGCTTTGCATTGAGATGATTACGCGATCTTGAACACAGCACTCTCTCTGCCAAAAAGAGACACAATCATCGACTTAACAGACAGAGCATTCTTACTCTCTTATTCAAGATCTCACTAAAAAATCTGGAGCTTGTTATCAATATTCTGCTTGATAATGGTTATCCTCTATCTTACATATTTAATATGACCCAGGAACGATTAAAATATCTTGTTTCAAAAATCAATGACAAATCTCGGCTAATGTAAGGAATAGTACAGACATAAATAAGTGATAAGATTTATAATAAACGAACACGTGGTCTTCCTCTTTACACGTGTATTTCAAAGAACAGAAATAAAGAACAAATCAAAATAAACTTGCACATTTGATACTGTCTTTTTCCGGTAAAGAAACAAAATAAATTTAACCAGTAATTTACAGTTTCACAAAACTACAGGCTCTATGTCTTTAATACAAAAGAAATCTTAATAATCGTAATCTATAATTCTCAACCGCGCGCTACGCACTCCTTTCCATCTACGTCCTTCTCCTTCTCCCACTACTTAAATCTCCCACGCATCACCCAATCTATCACTCCAGATCCTTCCCTACCGGAACACATTCTCATTTTTCCCTCTCTCACTTTCTCTAATCGCGCGCGCTCTTTAAATTTCTCCTAATCTCTTTTCTATCGTTTATTAGGCTTGCAGAATTATTCCTCAACAATAAGAAATAACAAGTTTCTTATTTTAATATATCTTATGTTCTGTTTGTTTCTGAGCAATTTAGGCTGAGTGCATACTATCGACTTTTTGTAGATTAATAGTTTAGTTGATCATTAAAAAGCTTAGTTATTATGAGAGTGAGCATACTTATCGACTTGATATCGACTCGACTAAAAAGTCAAAAGATAGCTCGATGGCTTTTTTATAAATAATTAGAAAGGAAGGCCAATTAGAGTCAGGACGCGGTACTTAGTGCGTAAACAATAAGTATTTTAAATTGAAATAAGATTTATTAAATAAAAACATGGTTTGATCAAACGTTTTGACCCACTTCGTGTCCTTTTCAATGATAATAATAAATTCTAAAATACAAAATGAACTAACGCGGGACGCAACATAAAAGATATAAATTAAATTAAAACGAACGTAACATGATAGATATAAAACGCTGCAAATTATAAAGAAAGAGCGCAATGCAAAAGACAATAGATCGTTGCCGATAACAAATTTTTTTTTAAATCGTTGTACGATAGACTTCAGATCATTTTGAATTACAAAAACACTGTTCCATGGTCCGCAAATGACCACGCGATAAGAAACTCACAATGAGCGCACTCACCTAAAAAGGAATGACAAGACTTACAAATAGTCTGAGGAGGCGAATTGTACATATGGTATAGTCCACAAAAACTCGCAACTGTCATTTTAATTGTTGACGGTAGTCACGCCGCAATAAAGATGTAATAGTCTGTGAGTGAGCGTAGCGATCCCGGTATAGAAAAAATGGGAGCAAAAATAGGCAAACAATGTAAAGTAGGTGTAGATATCTGTAAAAAAGGCAGGGAGAGACCGTTGCAAATAGATGTCGGAAAATATAAATAAATGTAAATAATGAAGTAAAACAGACAAGAGAGTACTTACGTTAAAGATGTCAATAAATTAAAAGTGTCAGAACATTAAAATTAAAGATGTCAAGAAATTAATATTGTTAGGAAGATAAAAATTGTCCGGTGGATTAAGACAACTAAAATCAGTCAAAACAGATAAAAACTGAAAACTTGTCTGCAGGACGTCTACACCACGAATGAGACAAACACATGGAGAAAGGTAGAGAACTGAAATAACAGAAGATCAATAAATATAACAAAACAAGCCGTGAGACAAAAGGACAAAAACATAAAGGAGCGAGAGAGTCGAAAGAATACAATTAAGAGCATTTCATAACTATAGGATAATAAGAGTTATCAAGGAGACTCGTGTCATCTTGTAAATTAATCCCACTTTTTTGTTGTTTAATATGAAGCATTTCAGAAATCTCTTAATGTAAGAAGGTTCTTCATGATATGGACATTATTCCAATTGAAATCGTGTCCTGCGAGACGATGATCCGTGATTACGGAGTGGGACGAAGAGGCTCTATTAATGTTAAAGCCATGCTCTTTGATTCTAGTAATTAGTTGTCTACTAGTTTGACCCACGTAGGAAGCATTGCAGTCACAGCAATCAATCTTGTAAACCACATTACAACGATTCTCGGATGGAAAAGGATCTTTATGCGTTTTGATGATTTTGTTCAGCTTGTTGAAACCCACATAAGCAACCGATGAGTTTAAATTTTTGATAATAGATAATCATCTTTCAGTAATGCCATTAACATAAGGAATCGTGAAAAAGGAAGGAGAAGGAGAAGGAGGAGAGGTAGAGAGAGGGGAAAGGGAGGAGGACTGCGAACTCCTGCTCTTTGAATTAGTGATTTAATCCTGTTGCGGATGGTCATAAAAATGAAATCTAAAGGATAATCATTGTTTAGAAGAATATGAATTATAAACCCAAGGTTTTTTTCATAGAATTGTGGGCACGATAACCGGAAAATGCGATCAACTAAGCCAAAGATGACACCTCCTTTTTGACATGTAGGATGCAGAGAAAAATAATTAAAAATCTCTCTGAAAAGGTTGTCTTTCTATATCAATCAATAATGAATTTTCCGTTCAATAAAGAAATAGATATATCAAGGAAATTGATTTTGCTGCTATTGCTCTTTTCTATGGTAAACTGTAATCTTTTATGGAAGGAATTAAAGGATGTAAGGATAGTAGGAAAAAAGGAGGGAGGAGCAGCAAGGACAATATCGTCAACATATCTAAAATATAGCGGTAACAGAATCGGTAATCTTGTGATGGCTTTCTCCTCCAAAGCTTAAAAGGTCCAAAATTATTGGCAACAATCGAGGCAACGATCTATTTCTTTTGCATTGCGCCCTTTCTTTATAATTTGCAGCGTTTTATATCTATCATGTTACGTTCGTTTTAATTTAATTTATATCTTTTATGTTGCGTCCCGCGTTAGTTCATTTTGTATTTTAGAATTTATTATTATCATTGAAAAGGACCCGAAGTGGGTCGAAATGTTTGATCAAACCATGTTTTTATTTAATAAATCTTATTTCAATTTAAAATACTTATTGTTTACACACTAATTGTAAGTACCGCGTCCTGGCTCTAATTGGCCTTCCTTTCTAATTATTTGATATATCACTAGAGCCTTTTCTTATTATTTATATTTTTTTACAAATGTCGATCGACTATCAATCGACCGTGCTATGTCCACGCCAGATGTTGAGAAATGTAATTTACGTGTATGTGCAAGTTATTTGTTTTATTTGTTTTACTTGTTATCTTTATATTTTGTTAGAATTTATCAAATGAAGCTTATATTGCGCGCGGTTAGAAAGATGGATACAGGAGTATAGGTAACAGGTGAGTGATAGTAATGAGGTTTTCGGAACCTCGCGGTCCGGCATTTTACTGTTGGTCTCTTCCTCTGGTGCGAACAATGCGAGCGTGTGGTAACTATTTAAGGCCTTGCGAGATAAGTGGAGAGCTTTATAATTATCGATAATCTGTTTAGATCAAATAGTTAAGTAGCGATAGGACTAATTGAATATATAGAGTTTATTGTGTTTTCTTTCAATTTTCTTTTGCGTATTGATTGAAACAGTAATCTTTCTCTCAATTTTATTGTACACAAACAAGTGTAACGATTTCTAACATTGTAATCCGAGTATATAGAAAATTAAATAAATGCGATTGGTTTTTTTTATTTTGTCTGAAAAGTTGTTTCAAACTAATACTAAAAATCAACAGGTTATTGGCCCAGTCACGGCTGTTTTTAAAAGGTTTATATAGAAATTGAGAAAGAACAAGAGAAAAAGAACAGCCATTTGCGATACGTAAGCGTTATAGATCAATAGGGACGAGTAGAGTAGTCGAATAGACATAACAAATATACAGAGAGCACAGTCAGAAACAAGTAGGACAAAGACAAATATCATAACTGTAAGAAAGTAAAATAATATAAAAATAATAACTTCCTTAGAATCGAATAATAGGAAGGTTGCTCGCGGAAAAGATAATAAACATCGAAAAATTAACCAACGCAAAAAATTTTCAGATTTGGAAATTCCAAATTAGCATATTGTTTAGAGTTTAGAGCAAATGAATTGTATGAAATATTATTACAAAATGTACCGGAAAATGAAAGAACTCCGCAATGGAAGAAGAAAGACGCTAATACACAAAAGTTAATTGTTACAACGTTAGATAAGAAACTACTGCTTTACGTGTTAGATTGTAAAACTGCGCACGAAAAATATATCTGAAATACAAAATAATATATACGAATAAAAATCTGCAATATATGTATATAAAAGAGACTTTGAACAGCAAAGATTTATCGCAGTTTGTTTCAAGCATTTTATAGTACTACATATAAGAAAAATATAAATATTACTATGTATAGCAATAAACTAAGAAACTTAGCTTTTAGATTAAACGCGTTAGATACTAAAATAGATGATAAGATAATAATTTCAAAGATATTAACGACACTACCTGAAGAATACGGATATTTTGCAAGTGCGTTGGATTCTGCGGAACAGAGAGAGAAAACATTAGAGAACCTGACTGCAAGACTTATAGCGAAAGAAACAAGAAACAATTCCAAGGAACTGGAGGAAAAGGCAGTGGCGTTTAAAATTACGGATAGAAAATGTTTTAAATACTATAAAACTGGACACACTTGGCAAAGTCGTGTACTAAAGCATCACAGGCAAGTGAAGAGAGACAGTACGTTGTTTCAAGTGTAATAAAACGGTGCATATTGCAAAGTCGTGTGGAGAAAAGCAGATGTCAGGTGATCAAAGGTGCATTTGCAAGAAAATTAATCACAGTGATAAGAATTGTTATTTCAGGAACAAGAAAGGCAAAAATGAAGATAAAAGTAAAGTCAGTTTTGACAGCAGAGATAAGTGCTTCCGATACATGGATTGTGGATTCAAAAAGTACATCTAATATGACAAATAATAACTGTATACGAGGAATAAAGACTATAAACTCGGTGATTGGAGTAGCGAAGTCTTCTGAATTGATGGTAGCACAAGGATCTGGAAGCATAGAATTCGACAAGTACAGGCTAGAATATGTAATGTACATATGTTCCTGAACTTAGCGCAAATCTACTATCGGTGCAATAACTAAAAATGATGGTGAAATTCTATTTTCGAAGAATGAAGTAATAATAAGCCGCGAAAATAAAACAATCTTAAAAGGAAAGAAACTGTCTAATGGATTGTTTCAGGTAAAATTGAAAGCTGAAATGAAACAGGATTCATATCTGACGGAGAATCTGATGCTAAAACATGGCATAGAAAACTTAGTCATTTAAGCTATGGAAATCTATAAGAAAACTAACAAAAATGAGTGAAGGACTGAATTCAACACTAGAAGACATAAAAGAAGAGAAATAAATCTGAACAGTATGTCAAGAGCAAAATAAGTAAGAATTAATTTGATGAGTTAAGGAATAGAGCTACTAGGACGCTGCAAATTATACATACGAATCTGTATGGTCTAGTAGATCCTATTACGTGGGAAAAAATATAATTCAAGCCACTCAAAAATTGCAAGAAATTGGATATAAAGTAGTCGTGCTTGTAACTGATATGGGTGGAAATTTCATGCAAGCAGCAAAAATGTTGGAAGTTACTAAAGATTTACCATTCTTTATTGTTAACAAGCAACAAATTGCTTATTTTATTGACCCACTACATGCCATAAAAGCGATTCGAAATAATTTCTATAAAAATAACATTTTTTATAATGGTAAACTGATTTTTTGTGGAAATTTATCGAAAAACTTTACGAAATAGACCAAAAAATGATATGCGACTAGCGCCGAAACTCATAGAATTTCATATTTCTCCCACTAATTTCGAGAGGATGAAGGTTCGCTATGCAACGCAAATGTTGAGTGCCACAGTAGCTGCTGGTCTACAAAAGTTAGTGATATCTCGTTGTATTCCAGTTGATGTTCTTGTCACAGCTAATTTTGTCCGAGAAATGAATAATTTATTTGATATGTTTAATTCGTCTACAATTATCCATTCAGTAAAATATAGAAAAGCTTTTAATAGTAAAAATTATCAAATTGAATTTCTTCTAAAAATAAAAGAGTATTTAAATAATTTAATAATAGATAAGCTCGTGTTATAAAAATAAAATAATAGTATAAAATAGGCCTGAGACGAGCATATAAGGTTGTTTACAATTATATTAATTTTATTAAGCTAATGAAAGATATACATAAAACTTTAAAACGGAACGTTTCGACACTTACTTGTGTCTCTTCAGCCGTAATCGAATGAGTACATTTACAATGATGGTAAATCGAATATATAATTATTAATGAAAGTGGAACGCTGGATATTTGTTACGTAATTTTTGTGAGTCGACATCGTGTGTGTTGTGTTGTTTCTTATAATAACTCACCCAGAATGGTTTATGTAGGTGATGGTGTATTATGTGTGTCGGTATCATCGTTGAATAGCTTGTCAAATTATAAAAATATTGTGTGAAAAGACTAATGTGGTTTAATGATTGCACTTTACACAATAATTAATTTAGCTCACCTTAGTTTGTAAATTGTCAAAGAAATTAAAATATAAAAGTTGTACTCACTTAATAAAACTGTTCAAAATTATTTAAAGTTATATATATGATAAGTCTAAGAGAAATTCTCAGGTAACTTATATTTAATAACATTGTTGTTACGGACGTTCGATACGGACAGAGTGGTATATTCGTGGAACAGAGCTTTATATATCCATCCGTAGGTGAGACCATGATTTAGAAATAAATATTGAGAGTTATGTTTTTGTATTGTTGATGGATTTAAGTAACGGAAAATAAGATCTATCTAAATATTCGGTGCCTTCCATAGCATTAAGACCGTTTTTTTTTGTTGTTTGATATGTATGGTTTCAGCAATTAACCTCTTATAATAATTGGTTTCATGTTCTAAGGTTTTTTACTTTGTCCCAATCCATGTTAAGTTTAAAATCAGTGATATGTTGAGATAC
>OZ020538.1:18717278-18776430 GCA_963971435.1 Lasius platythorax
GTTAATCGCATCACCCGTCGTGTGCAGGTAGAGGCAGTTAAACTGAGTAGGAAAGTCCTGTACCGTTTTGCGATTTCGCAATAATTAATAAGAAATTAAACAAAAAAGAGCGGCCAATCCGTGCGAGTAAAAGCGCGCGGCGAGAAGAGACCGCCTACTGTTTACGTGATTCTTGTCGCGCGGCGAAAATAAAAGCCTAATGTTTACGCGGTTGCTACGCATGCGACAAAGCGGGGAGCAGCACTCTACAAAGGACAATGGATAAATACGAGCAATGCATAAAATTGGACCCCCGCGTGGGCTGTCTCTTCTCGCCGCGCGCTTGAACTCGCGCGTATTGGCCGATCTTGTTTAATTTATTTCTCATTAATTATTGCGAAGATCGCAAAACGGTAGAGGACTTTCTTACTCGGTTTAACCTGCTCTATCAGCATACGACGGGTGATGCGATTGACTCCGGACACCCTGTATATATACAGGGTGTCCGTTAATAATCGCCCCACCCGTCACGTGCAGGTAGAGGCAGTTAAACTGAGTAGGAAAGTCCTGTACCGTTTTGCGATTTTCGCAATAATTAATAAGAAATTAAATAAAAAAGAGCGGTCAATCCGTGCGAGTAAAAGCGCGCGGCGAGAAGAGACCTCCTACTGTTTACGTGATTCTTGTCGCGCGGCGAAAATAAAAGCCTAATGTTTACGCGGTTGCTACGCACGCGACAAAGCGGGGAGGAGCACTTTACAAAGGACAATGGATAAATACGAGCAATGCATAACGCTGGATCCCCGCGTGGGCTGTCTCTTCTCGCCGCGCGCTTTTACTCGCGCGGATTGGCTGATCTTGTTTAATTTATTTCTCATTAATTATTGCGAAGATTGCAAAACGGTACAGGACTTTCTTATTCGGTTTAACCTGCTCTACCTGCACACGACGGGTGGGGCGATTATTACCGGACACCCTGTATATATATATATATATATATATAATATAGGGTGTCCGGTAATAATCGCCCTACCCATCATGTGCAGGGAGCGGGTTAAACCGAGTAGGAAAGTCCTCTATCGTTTTGTGATCTTTGCAATAATTAATAAGAAATTAATTAATAAAAATCAGCCAATTCGCGCAAATATAAGCGCGGGGCGAGAAGATTAGAATAGTTAAAACTAAAATTTAATACAAAAAAACTTTCGCTGTTTCTGACGCAGTATACAAAACTTTATTTATTCTCATAGCAGCGCCAAGTTTTTAAATTTTATTACTTTTATAATTACTTTAATTGTATCATATTTATTGATACATATTACGCCTTCTTTATCAGAGAATATGTATCTGGTTAGTTCTATAATTATAAAATACATATACATAAATGTTTAGGAAAATACACAATCATATTATATTTTATTAACTAGAATAATATTAATATTTATTTTAATATTAAAACATAATAATAAAAGATTTAAATTCTATACTATGAATTATTTTTATTCTCAAGCGCAATTTCCTGATATCATTACTTTTGTAGAAAAAGCAATAAAGATTTAACCAATAATTGTGTAACCAATAAAATATACATTAAGATAATTTTTAAGATATTTATTAAGGTATTTTTGTGTAGTACAATAATGTTATACATATTTACGAACATTTTTTTTGTTAATGCAATACTATAAAAATATAAAAATTTGAACTGTAAAGTAACTATTTATTTGAAAACTTAGCAAAAGTCAATAAAAATATAATTTGTATTATAAACGTTGCGTAATTCAATTAATTTATATCAAATCTATGGTAATCGATACCCTAAAAACTTACCTTTTTAAAAAAATGTAAAAAAAAAGGCGCCAAGTACACGCGCTAATTATGAAAAACTGTTATGTATCTACAAAATAGTGTTATTTTAATCTACAAAATTGTTATCTTTATCTGCAGAAAATAGTGTTTTCTAAACTGTTAAAAACTGTTCTATAAATTATTTTAATTGTGTAAAATATATTCTACAAAAATAATGTGATATCAAACAATAGCGCCAATTGAAAGTAAGAACTTTTAAAAATATTTTAACAAAAAAAGTTGTACAAAATAGTTGTTTTAATTTCTTACAAAAATTAAAAAATTTTAATTAAAAAAACTTGGCGCTGCTAAACTAAATAATATGCTTAAATTAACGTATTCTTTAATATATTTACATTGCAGTTATTGATGTAATTAAATTAAATATAGTTCTGAATTAAATTTAGATTTAAATTAAATTCATGGTATGGTTGAAGTATGATTTAAATTAAATTTATTTATGGTATGGTTGAAGTATGATCAAGGGAATCTTGTAATCTCGTACCAAGAGATACGTCTCCCTAAAAATATTCTTCCAACTTCGCCCGTGTAAGTTATTTGCTAGTTGGGTCGAATTATATATATATATTCTATATTTAAATTTATTCGTTGATTTAATATATACTTTGAAATATACTTTGAAATTTAGCAGCGCCAAGTTTTTTTAATTAAAATTTTTTAATTTTTGTAAGAAATTAAAACAACTATTTTGTACAACTTTTTTTGTTAAAATATTTTTAAAAGTTCTTACTTTCAATTGGCGCTATTGTTTGATATCACATTATTTTTGTAGAATATATTTTACACAATTAAAATAATTTATAGAACAGTTTTTAACAGTTTAGAAAACACTATTTTCTGCAGATAAAGATAACAATTTTGTAGATTAAAATAACACTATTTTGTAGATACATAACAGTTTTTCATAATTAGCGCGTGTACTTGACGCCTTTTTTTTTACATTTTTTTAAAAAGGTAAGTTTTTAGGGATTATATCATTCTTTTTTGTAGTATTTAATTAATGACACCGAATCCACTAGCAAATATATATATTATGCTTTTACATATTAGATTACCGAGTTAAAAATATCTTAGATTATCGGATCTTAATAACACATAAATTCTATTATTTAAAAAACGAGAAAGAACGAAAACGAGAGAGAAGGAGAGAGAGAGAGAGAGAGAGAGAGAGATTTATAATATATTATTATAAATAAGAAAGAGTGAGTGAGAGAGAAAAAGAGTGAGAGAGAAAAAGAGGGAAAGAGAAAAACAGCGAAAGAGAGAGAGAGGGTGAGAGGGGAGAAAGAGAGAGAGTAAATGACAATACGTAATATATATTTAAAAAGATTATTAATGTTACCGAATCCATTAGCAAATATATAAGTATTATACTTTGACGTATTAGGTTATTATAGTTACCGACGACGGTCGGTAATATTAATAATATAACTAAATACACAGTCGACTGTCGACTGCTTGAACCGTTTTTCGCACATGCGCATTGGAGACTTTGACGATGACCACGACGACGACGGAGACGTTTCTTAATGATAAATTTTAACATTGAGACTTTGCATCTTAATGTCTCTGTTTATAGATCATGTAGAGCGAAAATAAAATCACTTTTCTTATGTAATTCAAACCCAAGCTATCGATTAAGCCTATCAAAAATTCGATCGGTTTAGCGGTTATTGAGGTCTGATAATCTGAGATACTCTCAACTGTCCGACTCGCGTAAAGATACCCGGAGTGCCTCGCTGTTGCTGCGCGGTACTTGGCGCGAGACACTACCGTGTCTCTTGATACACGCGTGCGTACATGTGCATGTGTATTAGTGTATAATCGATTGCCAAGTTTTTGTATTTTTATAACATAAATTATAAATATTATAGTATTTATTATAGTATTAATAAAAATTATTAATTAATTATAATATTATTAAAAATATTACACTTGTAAATATGATTATGTCAATATGTAAAAAATATTTTAATAGCGCACTTTAGAGGATAATTAAAAATTACAAAATACAATTGAAAAATTTAACATGAAAATATTGAAATTATAATAACTTTAAAGTAATAAGTAATTAATGTTAATCATTAGCATCGCATAAAAAGATAGAGAACTCGTGCTCTCAAGTCCAATATGCGTACACGTATGTATGTACTGATGACTCATCCATTATTAATTTTCACAGATTAGTTGATATTAATTTTTATGGCCTAATTGGTTATAGATCGTCATGTATTGCGTAAATAACAATAATCATCATTCATTAAAATGTGACTTAAATTTTTAAAGTTTAATTATATATCATAATTATTACTTATAAAAACTTTGAGATTTTAAAACTGAGATTGATTATATTGACTATTACTTATAGCTACCATTCTAAACAAGAAATGTAATGAAACGCAAAGCAGAATATTTATTTAAAAAAAAAACAGTTGGAGAGTATATTGTTGTGTTTGGAGAATATAGTTGTGTGGTGTGTATCGTGAAATTAATCAGAATTTTAATTTCGTCCATAACTAATAAAAATATTTACATAGTCAAACAAAATTTTAAAAAATATCTTAAATGCATAAGATTATGTTTTCATATACCAATATATGTAAACATAATATGTCATTTAATGTACAGAATTGCGGAATTAATAGTTTAAGACAATCTTAAACTATTCTGTCAATATAAGTTATTCTGCTAATTACTATCATTGTATAATGACACCAATAACTCGTAAAATTAACTATCAAGATATTCATATTTCTATCACGATGTATGAGTGATGATTTTTTATTCAACATATTTATATGGATAACATAACCAAATGCGTTTCCTATTTCGTGTTACTATGTGACTTAGATCTATAAAAATATAATAAAAATAATAAAAATATAATTTAATCTAATATATCGACGATTTAATCCGTCGAGATTAATTATATCTAATAATTAATTATTAATAATAATTATTTATTTATAATTATTTATAAATAATAATATAATTATTTATTATATAATTATAATTATTCATTTTCTATCTTTCGAACACTGCCACAAAAGAAGGCCTCTTTATACAGAGAATTTAATTTTTTTTAAATTTTATGAACATATAGAAATTGATTAAATTTTTCCGTGCTAATTATAAACGACCATGCTTAATATAATAATTATAGCTATATTGTATTTGAAATATGCTCTCACTTTACTATAATAAGATGCAATCACGTGTGTATTGATATATTATCATACTTAACTTTTATATTTAATTTTAAGCACTTCAATATTTGTCAATTAAGTTGCACCGTAAGCAAAATAAATTTTTTGCTTCTCAGACATCTATTTTAATAAAAAAACTATATAAAGGATAGTGTTAACTCCGCCTCGATAACAAAAGTGGCACGACATTCAAGGTCTACGAGTATATCTGCTAAATCAGGTTCGCAAACTGGTTAACCGTTACAAAAATCAAATACCAAATGAGTATCATTTCCTATAAGTGCATGTATAATGTGCGCATGTGTAATGCATAGTATTATTTTCAGTAGTATTGTAATATTATACACAATATATATATATATATATAATATACATTATATACATATATAGTATATATAGTATATAATATATAGTATATGTATATTGTATGTATATAGTATTATGTTCAAAATTCGTGATAAATCTGAAAATAATATTGCAAATGATATAATGATACTGAAAATAATTTTATATATACATATATGTGTGTGTGTGTGTGTGTGTGTGTGTGTGTGTGTGTGTGTGTGTGTGCGCGCGCGCGCGCGCGTGTGCGTGTGCGTGTGCGTATGCGTGTGTGTGTGTGTGTAGCATATACAAATAAATACATATATATGTATATATAGACATATACAAATTTCATTTTCTTTTCATTTCATTTCGTAATTTTCAAAACAGATGCATTCCTTTACTTATTAACGTGCGAATATAACTATTTTTATACTTCTTCTTGTCTTTGTATTTTAGATATAAACAAAGCGTCTCTTAATAGATGCTCAGATTTTAGGTATTATTAAGAGAAATCGGTTGCAGAAGAGTGAAAGTATGGGAAATGATTGCATTAGCATTTTTTATCTAACAGATGTGTGTGAAGAGAGCAGTTGCTATTTAGGCGAGCAATCAAACAACGAAAAAGGAGTTGTAAAGATGGAACTTTCTATCTAGAAATTTTTGCATAGTATATGTAATATGTTATATATATTGTACCCAAATTTTATATACATATCATATTTTTATAAAAATAATATATTTGTATGCATTTTTTTATTTGTTTTTTGATTAACTTTTGATGTAATAATTATTTAATTATAAGAAAATATTAATATAAATGTATATTATTATAAAGAAATGTATTAAACTTTATAATGTATTAAATTAACTTTATAATGTATTAAATAGTTATTACATTATTTTTCGGAACAATTGCAAAAATTATTAATGCTCACAAAATTTCATAAATAATTATTATAGTGAATTTACAATTTCGTATATAATATTATTATTTTTTTAAATGTTAAATGTAACTATTATATTTATGCGCAATATATAATTAAAAATATTTTGAAAAGATCGATAACTTGCTAACGATACATTGCTATTCAATATATAATAAGATATATAATATATAATAAGTAAGATTGTTTATAGATCCGCGTACTGTAATAATAGAATAGATCTAAATTAGTAAAAGAGAGTAACGAGATGATTTCGTGAGAGATATTAAAATTGCCTTTCTCTTTTTCTTCTGCATCAGTAACTTGCAATCTAGAGTGTGTCTTACTTATACTTCACAATATAAATTTTTTCTATGAGCACAGTATATACAATATGCAATTATCATTGTTGAAATATGCCGAACAAAGCGCAAAAGTGCAATATTAAAAATTTCTATTTTGTTCTAGGCATCGAGGAAACAATTAAACTGGTCCGGGCGGTCGGAGGTACGTGTTACGGTTATGTTTGCGACTTATGCGATCGGGAGGATGTATATAAAAAAGCCAAAATTATCAAGGAAGAAATCGGCAAGGTAATAACGTAATTCAACAAAAAAAGGAACAAGAAAGAGAATACCTATTTTTCGTAATCTTTTTGATTTTCTCTCTCTTTCTCGGAACAAATGTGTGTGTGTGTGTGCGTGTGCGTGTGTGTGTGCGTGTGCGTGTGTGTGTGCGTGTGCGTGTGTGTGTGCGTGTGTGTGCGTGCGTGCGTGCGCGCATGTGTGTGAACATATTTGTATAACGACATATTCTGTTAATATGATAATATTCTATTGACCGTTATACATGTATATTCAGGATGTCCCATTTTAATTAATATAATCGAATATTCCTAAAACTGTGACGAGAAAATATGTAGCTGCTAGTTGCAAATTACATACTTTTTCTTAAAAATAACTATGAATTTTCTTTACACCAATTAATTCCTCTCATTATTTTGTGCATAAAAGTATTGAGGTAAAATAATTGAAAAATGAATATTTTACGAGATATTTTATAGTTTATATAATATTATGTTACAGTACAAAATATTTCGTAAATTATTCACTTTATGGCCATCCTATCCTTATAATTTTTTATGCCAAATATTAAGTGGAATCAATTTATATAAAAAAATTAGGGTGGTTCCATTTAAAAAAATTAGGTTGATTTTCAAATGACCTTGAAAAATGATCTTAGTTAAAATTCAAGGTTATTAACTTTTTTCCCCTTTGAAACCTTTTAACTTTTGTATAAAATGTTTTCTCGTTACAGCCATAGTTTCAGCAATATTCGACTATATTAATTAAAATGAGACACCTTGTATGTACATACGTTATATATGTATACATACATATATATATATATTTTATATATATATATGTATATATTATATATATATATATATATATATACATATTTGTAAGAGATTAAAACTAATATAATTTTTTGACCTCAGATATAGATGTACCAAAAGTATATGATAATGATATCTTCATGTATATTCATGAGTAAACAATACGCAAAAATTGATACTTTTTCATTTATGTATTGGCAAAAATTGAACTTACCGAAATTATATTGGTTTAAAACCATGATAATAAAAGAAAAGCCAATGTGAAAGAGAGCTTAAGGCTTTTTTTCTTGTCTAAAACTCGTCTATTATTGTAATTTTATATAAGATAATTTTAAAGAGCATTTTCTTCTCTCTATTATATATTTTTCAATTCTTGATGCGAAGTATGGAGGAGATTTGTACATATACTAACCTTGGCAATTTAGATAGATCGCAGATATTCAATAGAACGCAAAAAAGATGTCTTCATAAAAGACAAATAGTTCGCGATTCGATGAGGCACTATTTGTCAACGTACTTCTCTGCGAACGACATTATGAAAGTCTATGTTACTCCATAATGTTATATGTTAGGCTAATATGTGGACTTGACTTGTGTATGTTTTAAGAACTGCGAGAAAGGAAATCTTTTCATGATTTTATCCGTTCTCTCTCTTCAATAATAATATTATATTATAATATTATATATATAGTTGTTGTGTTTTTTGCTTTCAAATTTTGTTGTTTTACACAAAAAATGATAATTAGGTTAAAATAAATCATTCTTGCGCATTTTATTTTTAGGTAACTATTCTTATTAATAATGCGGGCATCGTTACGGGAACGAAATTGCTGGACACTCCGGACAAACTTATTATCCGAACAATGGATGTTAACATCATGAGTCATTTTTGGGTAAGTAAAAATCATTCAAAGTTAATCCGCCATTGAAAGTTTAAATGTATATACATATATGTATATATATATATATATAAAATATTGCTTATATCAACATTAAAAAGATTAGACACTATTGACGTATATGATTTTGTTCTTCGAAATTTTTTGAAATAAATTGAAATATATTAACTGTTGAAAAGATATTAACAATTTGAAAATCTTTTTGCAACGAAAAAGACACTCGCGAAATCGAAAGACGCTGTGAAAAGAAGGTCTCGCATGTTCTCAATTCTCTTACTCATAAGTTTTGTAATAAGATTTTGCAATCGATTTCAAAATGATGTGACACAACCGCGATATCGTGAGCGATGATATTTGAATTATCCATCTTGTTGTAAATTTGAAATTTTGGGTTCAAATTTAAAAATCTTAAATTTAAAATCTTAAATAATTCAAAAATAAGTTGTTTCATCCAATTATCGCAGAGAATATACATATATGAGTGTGTAAAAAATACACACACACACGTACATATATATATATCGCGGAGAATTGGCGGTGAGAGGCATTCCATTTCGTTCCTTCTACTTGTTGCTGCTGGTCAGGTGCAAGAACCGGTCAGATAGGTGCAAGCGATGTTGTAGTATGTTGTAGTCTCGTTGCGACACACACCAGCCAAACGCTGGTATGCTTGCCAGACGCAAATAATTCCTTAATTTAAATTCCTTAATGGACGATTTGCTTGCGAACTTTTCTTTACTTTGAATTTTTGGCAAAATATAATTTCACTGATTTTACTCTTTTTTATTTTGTCCACAATGTCTTATTATTCGAATCGATAGAATAACATAATTTTGTCGTAATAATATATTCCCATTATACGAAATAATGTAATATTGCTTTGGATGATTTATATTTTTGTAACATTACTTTTATTGAGAGATTCATAGATCGATATAAAATATATAAGAAAATGTTCTATTAAAATTGACATTTTATACATTTTATCTAAAAATGTGTTTGCTACACAAGAAATTAAAGAGATGGTTAAGATATAAAATATTAAAATACTTGTATAAGGTAAAGTAAAAAAATTTACATATATACATATACATAATATACATACAACATACTACACATACACACGCCACACGCGCGCACACACACACGCACGAACGCACGCACGCACGCACGCACGCACGCACGCACACACACAAAAGATGTTCCGTAATTCGAGAATAATAAGATTGAAATAGTGAAAAATTAAGTAATTAAAATGCATGCCATTTTATGTTCCAAGTTTTTGAGATATAATAATTTACAGCTGGCCAGTTATATAGGTTATATTTAGACAATCGCCTGTTCGTAAATCGCGTGTGCGCTAATTTAGTAACGCATATACACATACGATTACGAACAGGCAACTGTCGAAACGTAGCCTATAAATGATCAGCTTTAAATTCTTATATCTTAAAGAAAGATCAAAAGATTGTACTATAACAGAATAAAAAATATTTATCAAGAGATTAGTGGAGCGTAGCTAACAGAATATATATACTGGTACTTCATAATAGTGAACCTCTAAATAGCGCGCAAAATGCCTTCCATATTTGCTAAACGCACGTGAGTAGCGTGAGTAGCCGTAGCGGTACAACGCGCAACAACGCATATCTGTGGACGCATTGTTAATGTCATCGTAAGTCCTCTCCCGACTACTGGAAAATAATGTGTGGCGAAACGATACCGCTACGGCCCTGAATTTCACGGTTTGGGAGTGAAGTGGGGACAACCTCGCTATTACGTTCACAACCTCGAACTGCGCGTTAAAAAGTTTCAGTGTGTTGGATGTATTGATTTAATATGAAAATTATATTTGCGCGTGGCTCTTGATGCCGTTTTTTTCTTTCTAATTTATTGAAAATTATATTGATAAAATCAAAAAAGTGTGTTTGTGTGTGTATGTGATTCATTCGTAGCAATGTTCTTGATAACTTTGTCGGGTACATATACAAATATGTTGGGACAAAGATGATTACATGATATTTGCCGTCAATGACAATAACAATGCGGTCACCATTGTTAAATGTTATATAAGAGAAGGTAATTTAAGTAAAAATTAAGTAAAATAAATGAGTGCATGATAACATCGACATTACATTTATATATTGACGTCGACATATAAATTTTGAAAGTTATTAACGTTTTTTATCGTAATTTTTTTATCAATCAAAATTTCTTCTTTAATAAAAGAAAAATAATATGAGGTCTTTATAATGCTAGTATTTTATTTCTTGTAATTTTTTTTGCAAAAGAAAATAAGAAATATATAGCATATTGTGTTTTATTGTTCGTATTGTTCTAAACTTCACCATTTTACGCTTCAGTGAATGTTAATGAGAATGCTTGAAGCTATTTATGGATTCTAATTTCATTTTCAATTTGTGCTTAAATTGTAATACATGTGTGATTTAAGATATTTTTCAACAATTTTGTGGCAAATAATTAAAAAATTGATACTAATTAAATTAATATCGAGATTATTACTTTTTAAGAATCTCAGTCTTCTTAAAATTTTGTGATTGATGATAAAATAAATAATTATAGTTTTTTATCTCCATTATTGTAAATGTAATGAAATATCAATGTAAATAGAGACAATATCTCAGAGATTCAAATCGATTTCTAATTTTTTGTTTTGTAGATTTCTAATCCGATTTATCTTTAGGATCGAGAAGAGAGAGAGAGAAATTAAAATAAATAATTACATTAAATAAATGAAAAAAATAAAATTAATAAAATGTGGACAAAGATTGATAAGGCTGAATAAAGAAAAAACATATTCATAAAAGTGGGTTACAACACCATGAAAGAAACTCCGCGCGGCAGTAACAGTAGACTTTTACATCTCGATGTCACGGTCATTTCGATTGGATCTTGCCATCCACTTTCCAATGCTCTTTTCCACTTCACGATTCACTGGCTATTCCATTCGCTCGTGTGTTATGTGTATTATTGAAGAAAATTACAATGAGTTTATGTTACTGTTCTCATTTATTTAACCGAAAAATGCACCGTGGTCTAAGAACTAAATCTTTTGGCCAAAATTTTAGAATTTTTATACAAATAATTTTTAGAACTTAGAAACATTCCTCAGAAACACAAAAGGAGAAATTAAACATTTATAAATTCTTTAATAAAAAAATTTTTTTAAAAATTTTATCCATGTGCATGCATAGTACAAAAATATTTATTTTTATGAGATCTACGTGCACACGCGCGCGCACACACACGACACACACGAAGACACACACGCGCAAACACGCACGCACGCACGCACACACACACACACATAATTCTATTATTTAATTTAAGCACAAAAAATTGTAAAATACATTTTTAATTTTTACATTTTTAGAATTTTAAAAATATGCGTATATGGGAAAAGGAGAGAGACAAAGAAAGAAAGATATGTTTAGAATTTAAAATAATAATTATAATGATTTACAATATATATATATATATATATATATATATATATATATATATACAGGGTGACCCATTTTAACTTAGGCAGCCAAATAACTCGAAAAATAAGCACACTACGAAAAAATGTTTAGAATCAAAATTTCGTCATTTCGAGGGGGACGTACAATGACGTTAAAATGAGCCCCCCCACCCCTCCCCCTGGGCGGTGAGGGGTGGCAAGTTTGAAATCTTAAATAGGAACCCCTATTTTTCATTACATATTCTTGCAGCTTATCTCGAGAGCTTTCCAAAACACTATAATTAAGTTATTTTTCATTGAGTACTTTTCGAGTTATAAGGCTTGAAATTTACAGTATTTTGACATGAAATACAAAATATAGTGTAAATCATTCAGTTTTCGGTAACCTTACCTTAATACTTTTATGCATAAAATAATAAGACCAATCAATTGGTGTAAAAAAAACACATAGTTGCTATTAAGAAAAAGTATGTAATTTGCAACATGCAACTGCATACTTTTTTTGAAAGCAATTATGTGTTTTCTTTACACCAATAGATTGGTCTTATTATTTTATGCATAAAAGTATTAAGGTAAGGTTACCGAAAACTGAATGATTTACACGATATTTTGTATTTTATGTCAAAATACTGTAAATTTCAAGCCTTATAACTCGAAAAGTACTCAATGAAAAATAACTTAATTATAGTGTTTTGGAAAGCTCTCGAGATAAGCTGCAAGAATATGTAATGAAAAATAGGGGTTCCTATTTAAGATTTCAAACTTGCCCCCCCTCACCGCCCAGGGGGAGGGGTGGGGGGGCTCATTTTAACGTCATTGTACGTCCCCCTCGAAATGACGAAATTTTGATTCTAAACATTTTTTCGTAGTGTGCTTATTTTTCGAGTTATTTGGCTGCCTAATTTAAAATGGGTCACCCTGTATATATATATATATATATACAATAACTTTACTTCAATATATATAAATTATAATCAATTTCTTCAAAATTATGTGAACAAATTAAGAATAAAATAATTAGGAAAACACAAAAAAGAATAAAATTATTTATCTATTACATTTTGCAAATAATTGCAAATAAATAAAATAATAATTAATAATAATAATTAATAATTAATAGATATGATCAAAGATTAATTTGGCGCTTCAATGTTAAAAAAAATTTTAATTTAATTACTCTTATTGCGTAATATTATTTCAATCATTTTTACATATAAGTGGAGAAAGAGGTTCAATGTCATTGTAAATAGAATTCATTGTTATCTTCTTCATTTTTCTGTCTAAATTTATTTTATCAATCTATTTTATGATTATTTTTTATCTGTTTTATCATTTAAAAACTTATTTTTATTCTCAGGTTGTAATAACAACTGGACCACTGCAGGTCATAAAGATTGTATGTGTTTTTTTTTGTAAACAATTTTGTAAATTAAAAGATGATATAAAGTTTATAAAGTCTAAAAACACTAGAGCTCTGTTAAAAAGTCTATAAATGTATGGACTCTTGAATCTTTTCTAGCATGTGTTTCTCTGTCCGATACGGTACGATAAAATTTCTCTGTACGATAAAATTTGTTTCTCAATTCGCTGGCTTCCTCTAAAAATATTCAATTGATAAAATACTATTCTCTAAAATTTGCTTTCCATGAATTAAAATTCAATGGACTGTGGCTATCATTAAGTACTAAGAATATAATTTTTGATACAATGTGACTGTTTCTAATTCATTTCCAAACAGTTCAGGATGTAATTCTAGTTGAGATGAAAAAGCAATTAAAATTATTCAAAAATTTTCTATTAGTTGGTGATCAATTTTTGTAATTTCTACAAATATGACAGTTTGAGAAAATGTTTTCCATATGCCGTATTCTTCCATTATTGGAACTTCCACTATCATCAAATCTTGGCTTATCGACATGTAAATTGAGTTTTTTCCAAAAGTTTTCTTGTATTTGTTTTTCCGTTGTTATTACTATTGTTTTATCTGCTGCATCTCTAATTAATCATCTAATTAATGAAAAAGGGGTATTATTTCGGAAACCTGACGTGATAGAGTAATTCTGCGGCCAGATTCGGATTCTGCGAGCAAAATTACGTAAGAAACGACCTTTGTTCCCCAGAATGCACAAAAAAGTTAAAATTTTGCAGGCCTGTGTAATGCACTATAAATTCTCTACATTCGAAATGGAATATCTCAGCAAAAAAATCGTACGGTTGAAAACCAAAATTCATTTTTAAGATGAAAACCAGTACTTTATAATGCCATTGGAGTTTTTTCAAGAAAAAAATTGCTTTGTTACTAATAATAAGATGAATATGGCCAAAATCGCTGTTTTTTGGCTATTTTAACCCATTTATCTCGGAAACCTGACGTGATAGAGTAATTCTGCGGCCAGATTCGGATTCTGCGAGCAAAATTACGTAAGAAACGACTTTGGTTTCCCAGAACGCAGGACCATGCATACCTATTGTGTAATCTATTGATTAGTTCTATAAATGTACGTTCTGGACTATCATCAGCATGTAAATCAAGCTAAAAAGTGCATATCATTTTCAATGACTCCAGCAATCTCCATGACGGTTGCTAGCGACAATTCTCCCTCTGGTTCCAGCTGTTGAGGACAGAAATACCTGATCGCGGTTGCTCAGAAGCATTGCACAACGTCCGAACACTTGTTAGTTCGTCGCCCGAGCACACCCAACAAAGGTTGGAACTTTACTGTCAGTCAATAACCGAATGTGTTTATGACCGCATGACTTTTATAATGTATAACCTTAAGCACTGCCATAAATTCTATTATAAGTTGAGAGGACACCAACATCGATCGCCGAGTTTATATTTTCCACAAACCCTCTAACACAAGATAAGCGTGGTGCAGACTTTCGTGTCATTCTGGAGGTTCAGACTGTTTTTATCTCTTAATGAATATTATCTCCGACATCAATCGCTTTCCATGGATAGGTTCTTCGTCTAAAATTTCCACATCCCCCCATACGAACTCATGGTTAGTCAACCTGTGGTAATGACAGAACGCTGTGCTGTATTTCTGTTAATGTGATTGCGATACTCTGCCACACAAATCGTGTTTTTAAAAGTCTACTACTTTGTATGTCTGTCTGACATACAAAGCATCGCAATTTCTATAGAGGATCTTATACATTACGTTATTCCTCAATTTATTCGGCAGATTGTCTTTGTATAGACGGATGAAACTTCGTAATTTATTCATACTCGTGTATGATATTCTTGTGTTTAAATAACGGACTACAGGCTTGAATTTTTCTGAGAATGTCGGAACGTACGGAATGTTGAAATAAGAAAGGCGTTCGATATTTTCGTTGTTTTTCGGATTAGACGCGCTCAAATATAAATTCTTTTTTTTTATGTAACTCGAATAATGTTTTCAGACATTTTTGTAATATTTGGAATGTGAACGAGAGCGGGTATCTTGTTTCTGAAGAAAACCTCGAGCGACCAATTTTGCCTTAAATCTGCAAATTTGTCCATTTTCGTCGTATAATAATTTAAATACTCATTTTAAATCAATTGGCCTGGCATCCTGAATACTATTTTCCAAGTTCCGTTTTTAACATGTAAGTTCAATTCCTGTATCGCGTCAACCCACTTGTGAGAATCGCGTCCTGTAATAGCTTCCTGAAATGTCACAGGTGAATCATACTATACATAGTTTGTTTTATATCTGGGTGGACAATGAAGTGTATGACGATTTCTGAGCACTTTCTGTTCCATCTGCTGAGTGAAACTCTCAGCACACTTACTAAGCTGTTGGAGCGCTTTTTGGTTTCCTCTTGAGCTTCTTCGTCTTCAGCTTCTTCATAATTGGAATTATTTTCTTGCCTGGAGTCGTCTATTAGACAATGATCTTCTGTAGGTAATTGTATGCATACTTTATTATTATCATCTTCTGCTAAATCACCGATTTCTTTAGTTGCTTCGTTAAAAGTGATGTCTCTAAAAATCATAATCTTTCGAGTCTTAGGATCATACAATCTGTAATTTTTCGAATTTGACTGATATTCACAAAATGTTTTCTTAACTTTATTATTCAATTTCTTTCTAAATTATTTATCAATGTGAGCATATGCAATCAAGCCAAAAATCTTTATGTGTGATAAGTCTGGCTTACAGCCTGTTTATATCTTGTACGATGTGATCGACGTATTTTTGTTAGACGTTTTACAATTTAAAATATACACAGTAATATTTACTGCTTCAGCCCACTTTAATGGTAAGTTTCTTGCGTGAATCATTGTTCGTGCATTTTTAACTATTGTGCGAGTTTCTCTCTTTGCCTTATCATTTTGTTCCAGTATATATGATGCTGTATTTTGCATACTGATGCCTTTCGACTTCAAATAACTATACATACCGTCATTGCAATACTCTCTGCCATTATCTATTGTACTTTTAATATTTTTATACTATTGCGAAACTTATTCGTAATTAATTTATCAAATTCTTTAAATCGCTCAACAACATCTGATTTATGTTTAAGAAAATACATTTGCCGATAATCCGAAGCGTCATCAATAAATGTAATAAAATATTTTGATCCTGCAATTGACTCCAGAAATGGGCCACAAACATCTAAATGAATATATTTCCCTGGATTGTAGGGATGATTCTCTGTTTGTTTCGGAAATTGAAGTATATGTGCTTTACCAAATTGACAAGATTCACAAATGAAATCTTGTGAATTTGATAATTTAATGCCCTTCACAATATTTTTATGTATCATTTCTTTAATAGTTTTAATATTTATATGTCCCATTCGTTCATGCACACACAACGTACGTAAACTTACTGTGAATGCATTAGTTTTAATTGTCTTACTGGATTTTATTACCTCAAAAAACATCCGATACACATCGTTGGAGTGAGTCCCGATTGCGCACATTACGGATAGGACACAGCGATATTTCCCGATCGGATACAGTCGCCATCGGACACAGTCCCGATCGGACACAGTGCGAAAAGTTGCAAACCTACGTGTAATTGTACAATTATTGACCTCAACACATACTGAAAACACTTGTCGATATGGGTGAACCTCGCTTTGCCAGAAAATTACAAACCTATGTGGAATTTTGTTTAATTGGATCTGTGTCCGATCAGGACTCTATCCGATCGGGACTGCGTCCAATCGGGAATGTGTCCGATCGGGACTGTGTTCGATCGGGACTGTGTTTGATCGCGACTGTGTCCAATCGAGACTGTGTCCGATCGGGAAATATCGCTGTGTCCGATCCGTAATGTGCACAATCAGAACAATCCATCGTTGTTCTGCTTATGTCCTTGGCCGCAAAGCTGGTTTTTATAAGTCAGCAACACAGTCTTTCCTATGAATAGAATATCATAGTCTTTTGACGCGCCACTGAAAATAAATTCTTTCGCAAACTGAGAACATAAAGCACGTTTTCTATTTGACTATTACACCAATGGTTGTGTATCAGTTTATTAATTAAAACTGTTCCTTTACTGCGCACTTCACATTGACCATTGTCTTCAAGCGACACTCTCTCCAAAGGAGACATACATGGCAAGAATTCACTGAACCACTCGCGACGATATGTAATGTGTCTTGACGCACCGCTGTCTGTTATCTAAACATCACTTGTTCTTTTTTAATAGATTTTGAATGTGACTGTCCGATGGTGTTTTCATTGTCGTATTATTTATATACCGATTACGCGCTACCTTGCTGGAACACGTCGTGACAAACGCGTTTACATCGTGATCATCGTTTCGCTTTTTCTTTCTACGCTCACGAGCAAAATGGTCGAATTTCTTACAATAATAGCACTGTACTTTGATTTGACCTTTCTTATCTTGATTCCGAATTCCTTTTATACCTCCTTGTTTGTTTTTTAAATCGCTTTAGTTTCGCTTCTTGTACGAACCACTCGTAGTCGCAAGCGCATCTGACCTCTCGTCTTCCATCGACATTTTTGCTTCTTCCTTTATAAGACAAGTAACACTCCGATCTTTTGATCATTGTGAAGTACGCTGCTCCACGCTGTAACAAGGACATTGTATTTTGGAGGCAAAGTTCCTAAAATCTTTGCCATTATGTCGATCTCACTAATGACCTCTCTGACATCCTTTTGACTTGCGAGATTTTGAATTGTCGTAACGTATTGTATAATGGATTTGTTAGAATTCATTCTGTACTCATGCAATTTTTGTTGTCAGTGATAACTTACTGGATGCGGATTTTTGTTAGTACTTACTTTGTAAATTGTTCCACATCTGTTTCGCCGTCGTGCATGTTATCAAGTTCTATAATTACCTCTTTTAGATGCTGAAGATATAAGCTCATGGCTTTCGCGTTGTCCTTGACCCACGCCTTTACTGCCGAAATGTTTCTTTCGCCAACCAGTCTCGGTCTTGAATCGTCTATTAGATTGTCCAGACCATGCGCCATAAGCATCTGCGTAACTTCGAATTTCCACGTCAAATCAGAATCATTGAATTTTGTGATACCTCTTCCATAAACTTCTTTTAGCATTGTAATAATAATCGCTCTCACGGCCACACAATAAGCACAAAAGGTCCATTACGAAACACATGGACACATGCGTTAATGGCGGCTCACCACTTATCGCTGAGTCAGTCTCGATTTTTCGCGAACTCACAATTTACGCATGCCCGATCGTCCTGGGCCCATAGTCTGTTGGAGTGGAAAGTAAACGGGTGTAATCGATTATTCTGACACAACACAATTTATTTAATTGAACTATAACTGACAATGAGATGTGAGACTCTGATCACTTATCAGCTCGGCGGTACGAAGAAGAAGAAGGATACGCGGTATCCTTCGATCATGGATCTTGCCGCTATACGAGGTCCTATCGAAAATTTTCCGGACTTACTCTGTAAAACATATTAGACTTACATTATTTACAATTTGCCTCCATCCCCTTCGAAATAGTTTGTGATTTTATACAGTGACCCCAGTGTTTCTGCCATTCTTCAAACGCTCCCTGGAAATCTTTTTGCTGTAGCGTGTGAAGCACCCTCTGCGATTCGGTCTCGATCTCTTGTATTGTCTTGAAACCTCATCCCTGGAGCTTCAGTTTCATTTTGAAAACAAAAAGAAGTCATTTTGAGGCGGCTGAGAGAGGACGTTCGTCGCAAAAGACCGGAAATATGATCGGAAATATGTGCGTAATAATGTCATGTGCGCAAACGTACATTCGCATTTTCAATTATTACATGTGTGCAATAATGCTTGTAGGCAATCGCTCTGTAGGCAATCGAGAATGTTGGCAAACGAAGCTGTCGGCAAAATGTTGTGGGCAAACAAAGCTGTTGGCGATCGAGAATGTAGGCAAACGCGCGGAGCCTCCTCTAAATATAATATACATATATACACACACATATATATATATATATATATATATATATATATATATATATAATATACACTACTAAAAAACAAAATAGAGAACACTTTTCATACCCTAAAAATTGGGCTATTTTCAAACCGCTGAAACTCGGCAAAAAATCCTTGTAGACAAAAAATGAAGAAAGCATTTTGAAGCTTGAAGTTTCAATTTTAACGCGCTATCGGTGGTTTTAAAAAATTTTTTATTTTCCTTGTTCTGTGCTTTAAAAAAGAACATTGTTTTGTTCTTTAAAATTACGTATTTTTGACACTCTGCAGCTCGATAAAAAAATTTCTCTCCAAAATTTCAACTCAAGTTCCATAAACTACAACATTTTGCCTACAAAACGCTTTTTTTATTTTCTTACGATTTTTTTAAATCGAGTTACACGATTTTGAAACTAAACCTGTATCTTAGAAATGATGTCGAAACAAGGAAAATAAAAAAATTTTTAAAAACCACCGATAGCACGTTAAAGTTGAAACTTCAAGCTTCAAAATGCTTTTCTTCATTTTTGTCTACAATGATTTTTCGCCGAGTTCTAGCAGTTTGAAAATAACCCAATTTTTAGGATATAAAAAGTGTTCCCTATTTTTTTTTATTAGTATATTATACAGTACAGGGTGTCTCATGGAAAGTTGCTGAAACTAAACGTGTCCCTTCCTTCTCCACGACTTAGGTAGATGTTCTATTGTTCGTAATCTTGTACCTGGGACTTCGCAGTTTCATTCTAACCTTCTTCGAAGCAAGAACATGCGTTGAAAAATGAGTGACGTCACAACGGAAGAAAAGGTTTATCTTATCGAGAGCTTCTTTTGTACAGGAAAAGTGTACACTAATGCGTATAGAACATTTCGTACCAAGTATGGAACGCATAGTGTTGCAAGCGAAAACACTCTGAAATAGTTACAAAAATTTATTTGTTTATACTCGTGTGCAGTACTCCATTCTTGTAAAACAATTTTGATCTATTTTTAATCTATTAAAATCTATTAAACTCCACATGCATTTTTTACAGAGTAATCGACAATTTTATACAATACGACATTATTCAGGACCGTAGGCACGATTTACTGATTTTACGATTTTTTTTTTAGTTAATGGTATAACAAATGATTGTTTACACAAAGTTTTATACAGTTTTCGTAAAAGAATTGATTTTTGCTCAAATGGTGCACACTTCGAAAACGTATCATTAGAATGTCTGATTTTTGCTACTTTTTATAAAATCATATAAAATTAAATAAAAATTTTCCATTATACAGAATAGTATATTCAAATAAATCTGCCAAATGTCTTCTATTAAGCGCAGTTTTATTTTTCCCGATACCCGTATGCGTTACAGAATAAGAGCTAATTAGTTTTAGCAACTACCCGTGGATTGAATATACTTTGTATATTCAATCACTTATTTTATCTTTCGCTTCTCTTTTCCGCGCGTTTTATCATATTTATAAATCTGAAAATATAAGACCGACGGCTGATAATTATTATTAATTACTTATAATAATTGTATAAATATACATTATCTAATATTAAATATATATAAAAAAGTCAATATTATTAATTAATAAGTATATTATTTAATCTATTACTTGTCCCCCCTTTAATCTTCTAATCTTACTTTGTCATATGTATGTCAAACGCGGATACGTCAAACTATAAACTATCAATCATATTTTTCCACTGCTTTGGGATGGCATTGCCATTTTTTAAATAATTAACAGTCATAATGCGTGATATTTAGAGACGCACACGCGTCAAATATACCCTGATACGCGTGCAACTTCATGTAAAAAGGCATTTCTATTCCTATCTGTACATTTGGCGCGTTCTAGTATTAACATTACTACTATACTTTGATGTTATCTCTTTGATTTGAAAATCTGGGTAATCTAAGAATAGATGATTTTAATCTTCTATCACCTTGTCTCCGATCGTTTTCATTTGATTTGCGTGGCGTTTCTGCACATTTCTGTTTTTCAATTTAACGTGATAATGTAACTTCCCTAATTTTTAGATCACTGTTCTGAAAAAGGCAATTTACAATTTTTACTTAAATAATCGCAACATGCTACTTTTCCCTTTTTGAAAAATCTTTTTACTGTTACATTTGCATTAACATTTGATTTGCTGACAGTCATAAAAAGGCGTATAACAAATGAATTTATTCTTTGCAAAAAGTTAAAGATATAATAGTATAGGTATGTTAAAGATCCAACTATAATTTTCAACATTAACTTGCATACAAATTAGTCCCAAATGAGAAATATAATATAAAATATTTTAAGTGGTACGATTTTGGCAAAATTTTTTCCTATATACTATATTTTACAATATAATCTCTTTGTAGCTATTTAAACTATTTTTTCGTAAGTAGATAAAGTGCGTACTACGAGAGAGTAATTTTTGTAAATTTCAAAATTATGTATCAAAAGTGATAAATGTCAAGTGATAAATGTCAAATAGACGGATAGTGAAGTTAATAAATGCTTTGAAAATTGCTATAATTACAATAATAATATTTTGTCATAATGCGTTTTTTAGACCGTAAAGGCTTTTCTTCCAACGATGTTAGAGAGTAATAAAGGACATATCGTAAGCGTGGCGAGTTTGGCCGGTCAATGCGGAGTTCCCAAATTGGTAGATTATTGTACATCTAAATTTGCGGCTATGGGATTTGACGAAGCTCTTCGAATGGAACTTGAGGTAACTACAATTTGTCCATTGACAACTTATGAGAAGTCGAACTTCTGCAGATCTATTCTGTACTTTTAACACATAAGTTATAATTATAACGCATACGTTACAGGACTCATAGCTATGTAAAGAAATGCGTTATAGTTATAACATATGCGCTAAAAATTGCCGAATAAGTCTGCTGATTTAAATATTGTTAAATTAATCAATCAACTATTTTATATTCTCTCTTTTACTATAGTACGAAGGATACGATATCCATACAACGGTCGTATGCCCTTACTTCATCCGTAGTACCGGTATGTTCGACGACGTTCAATCAAGGTAAATATCTTATGTTTACTATGATTTGATAGGTAAGGTAAATAATATCTTATGTTTACTATGATTTGATGCAGTGACTCTGGCAAATTAATCAAATGTTTTGAAAATTTCAGAAATTCATTTAAAACTTATATTTTAAAAATATACGAGGGTGAGTCAAAAAGTAACCTTAACGTGGCCATAAAAATTTTAAATCTCATCGTGGATGGTTATAATTCTGATATGTTATGTTTTCAAGCATGCAGAATAGGCACGCGCATGTACGCCGGCCAGCGCGCGTATTGTGACGTGATCAGGTCACAACAAAGATGCCGGCACCCTTAATGATATATTCCAAAGAGAAGCAACGCGCAGTTATCCGTTTTTGGGGTAGTGAAGATGAAAAACCGGCAGATATTCATCGAAGGATGCTCAAACAGTAAGTCGTTCTACTGCAGCAACAACGTCAGGCGTAGTCGCAGTCTGAGGCCGGCTGAAGCGAGCGGCATTCATCAAGCGACATTAAGCGAGTCACACTTGAGACACCACTTTTAAATTTCCTGTGCCACTCGTACACTTGCTGAAGCGACAAACAATTATCCCCGTACTGTGAGCATTCTTTGATGAATATCTGCCGGTTTTTCACCTTCACTACCCAAAAAACGGATAACTGCGCGCTGCTTCTCTTTGGAGCATGTCACTAAGGGCGCCGGCATCTTTATTGTGGCCTGATCACGTCACAATACGCGCGCTGGCCGGCGTACCTGCGCGTGCCTATCAAGCGACGCGGTAGCGTCGCGACGCCAAGTATATAAAAATTTCTTTCTAGCTTTTCGAAGTTGCCTATATACAGGGGCTACCAAGTAGCTTATCCGGAATTTTACCTCAAGTTGAACTTTCGATTAAGATATTTCTTGAACTAAAGCTGTAATAAAAAATCTAACTGCACTTTTATCATATAATGTGGATACAAGCTTTCGATTGCGACCAGTTTCAATAAGATTGATGCAGTCAATCCTGAGAAATGATTTTATTCATATATCAGAATGTGACTTTTCGTTCTTCAGTTCCAGATTCAGACTCACGTACGTATGCTCGCACGCACACATGCAAAGCGATTTTGTCCCTCAAGGCGCGTTTGCAGCGCTCATGTACGATTTTATTCGCTTGAGTGTGCAAATACGCCTTAAGAGACAAAATCATATGTGGATGTGTGGAGATAATGTTTATATTTTATACGCGCGGGGTACAATACGAGAAGAAAAGTAATAAAATAATTAACGGTTATGAGAATATCGCGGAATAGTGCAACACTAGGGAAAAGAAGTGATAAAGTGACATAAAATTATTAATGGTTAAGAGTATCGCAAAATAGTGCAAGGACAAGAAAGAGAAGTGATGTTATATTGAATAAAGTTAGGTTATATTAGCGAAACTGAGCGAATGCTTTTACACTTAAGTGAATCTGTGCATTATCAATTAACATATTTCTCATAAATGAATTGTTGGAAAATAATTATTATAGAAGCATTGAGGGAATATTTGGAAATTTTGGCTGGCCATGCCATGTTTTCGATAATGATAAGCAGGTAATTATACGCACGAACGCGCATTCATATATAATGTTTATTTATATATTGTATATAAAAATGTAATTAATGCATAATTAATATTTTTAGGTTATCTTATAAATGGCTAAGCAATGAGTTGTATGTTTATGTTAATGTAGTAAAATAAATCTTGTAATTCTACCAAAAATATCATAAAAAACAACAACATTGAATACAAATTTTATTAATTGACAGTATAAATAATAAAATGATAAAATCATATTGCACTTCTATAGTGTCCACAAACATTTTGCGGATCAGGAATTACTCGCAACTTTTGGTTCTGGAAATGTGAATGTTTATTTTATATATAAATGTAATTAATGCATAATTAATATTTTTAGGTCACTTACGATTGACTAAGCAATGAGTTGCATGTTTATGTTAATTCTATCAAAAATATTACATATACAGTTGAATTAAAAGCATCGGAGTTAGAGTCTGAAATAAAAATATTATCCATTTGTTAAAGAAGAGATATAAGGTAATAATTTTGTTTATAAATTACATAATAAAGGTTATTTATTTTCTTGGACTAAATACTTTAAGGACAAGATTTAGGCCATTGCACAAGCTTTTCTGTAACACGTTACGTTACGTTAAGTACTGACTGTAAACTTAGATTCGCATGTTACCTTAATCTTCAGTCAACGCACAAAGAAAATCCTAACGTAGCAAAAATATTACTACGTTATGATTTTCTTTGTGCGTTGACTGAAGTTTAAGATTACATACAAATCTAAGTTTACAGTTAGTACTTACAATTAATGTAACATAATGTATTAAGCAAAAGCTTGTGCACAGTGGCTCTTAGTTTATTTATAATGGTTGAACTTATTTTTTTTAGCAATGAGAAACGTCAACGTGGAAATTGATGATTTATTCGGATGGAGCTCTCTTTTGCAATATAATGTTATCGGAGAGCATTAGAATATCTGTCATCGACAAAAGTAGTTCAAATTTGAATCAAAATGAGAAGGAAAAGTCAGTTAATGATGTTGAATTGCAGATTTTATTGGAGGATTATATAAAAGTTCATAATAATTTGGCAGCTGTATTGATTAAAACAGAAGCTTACGATGCAGTTTTAGAAAATATAAAACGTTTTAAGGTGTCAACCACAAAACGTGAAACCATTATTTAGGAAAGGTATTGCAAAAGTCTTAATCTTTAATTTTCTATTTATATATATTCTTGATTTATATTTTACATATGGAAAATTCAAATATGTGTATATGTATTGTGCATAGGAACAATATTGAGATTCAAAGGGGAATATGAAAAAGCTTATGCAGTCTCTCTCTTTCTCTCTCCACTGAAATTTAAAAATTAAATCCAGAAATGAAGATAATTACTACAGAATTAATGACCTTAAAGGATAACATTGCTAAAGACACAGAAAACGAAAAGCACTTGTATCGTAAAATGTTAGGTGTAGTTGAAGATACCAAAAATCTATCAAAGAATATAAAAGCAGATAATAAAAGTATTATTAAGTACATAAATACATACATATATACACATATATACATATGTATATACATATGTATATAAAAATATTTAAAAAGACGGATTTTTAGTTTTCAACTACACATAACATTTTACGATATAGATGCTTTTCTTTTTCTGCGTCTTTAGCAATTTTCTTTCCTTTAAGATCATTAATCCTTTAAGATCATTAATTCTGCAGTAAATATTTTTATTTCTGAATTTAATTTTGAATCAATGGAGAAAGAGAGAGAGAGAGAGAGAGAGAGAGAGAGAGAGAGAGAGAGAGAGTGTGTGTGTTGTATAAGCTTCTGCATATTCCCCTTGAGTCTCAATATCCTACGATACGCACAATACATATACACACATATTTGAATTTTCCATATGTAAAATATAAATCAAGAATATATACAACTTATTTTAAAGAAAGATTAAGTATAGTAAATAAAAGAAGATTAGGATTTTTGCAATACCTTTCCTAAATAGTGCTTACACATTTTGTGGTTGACGACTCAAAACATGTTTCACATTTTCTAAAGCTGCATCGTAGGCTTCTGTTTTAATCAATGTAACTGCCAAATTATTATGAACTTTTATACGATTCTCTAATAAAATCTACATTTCAGTATCACTAACTGACTCTCCCTCCTCATTTTGATTCAAATTTGAACTACTTTTGTCGATGACAGATATTCTAATGCTCTTCGATAACATTATATTGCAAAAGGCAGCTCCATCCTAATAAGTCATCAATTTCCACTTTGACGTTTTCTCATTGCTTTAAAAAAATGATTAACCATTATGTCAAAAAAAGTTAAATAGACTGTCTTGTCCTTAAAGTATTTAGTCCAAGAAAATAAATAACCTTTATTATATAATTTAAATCAAAATTATTACAATATTTTTCTTCTTTAACTAATGCTTAACATTTCTATTTCAGGCTCTAACTCTAATGCTTTCAATTCAACTGTATATGTAATATTTTTGATAGAATTAACATAAACATGCAACTCATTGCTTAGCCATTTGTAAGTGATCTAAAAATATTAGTTACGCATTAATTACATTTATATATAAAATATAAAGAAATATTCACATTTCCAGAACTAAAAGTTGCGAGTAATTCCAAATCCGCAAAATATTTGTGGACACTATAGAAGCGATATGATTTTTCATTTCATTATTCTTTATAAAGCCAATTAATAAAAATGTGTTCAATGTTGTTGTTTTTATAATATTTTTGGTAGAATTACCACAAGATTTATTTAAGTACATTAACATAAGCATGCAACTCATTAATATGTTAATTGGTAATGCACAGATTCACTCAAGTGTAAGCATTCGCTCAGTTTGTCTATTATAATCTAACTTTGCTCAATATGACATCGATTAGAAGAAATTATCTTCTAAATTCTCTTCCTTGCACTATTCCGCGATACTCTTAATAACCGTTAATCACTTTATCACTTTTTTTTCTTGTGTTGCACTATTTCGCGATATATAAGCATATTTAATAAATTATTATGTCTGACAATAGTCTACAAAATTTTATTGGTATCCTTAATATCCTTATTATCCTGATTTGATCCTCTATTCTTAAAACTATGAAATTTTCGTGCAGCTACACACGTATGAATAAGTGAAAGATATAACTACCTACTAAAAAAACCTTACATAGGTAAAAAAAATACGCTAAATATATAAAAATTTCACAGCTTGTATGTAATAAAGAGTTAAAATAAATTTTTATAAAAAGCAGTGATATCCTATTAAAAGAAACCTTACAAAGGTAAAAAAAATACGCCAAGTATATAAAAATTTCACAACTTGTATGTAACATAGAGATTAAATAAATTTTTACAAAAAGCAGTGATATCCTATTAAAAAAACCTTACAAAGGTAAAAAAATACCCCAAGTATATGTATGTATTCGTTTATTTGTCCCCTTAGGGCTTCAAAGGCGCTTTTAAGGAGCGGTCCCAAACCTTTACAAACTTAAAAACCATTCCCCCTCGCGACCTGGCCATAGGCGACCCTTACACTCTCATACCTCCCTCCCTTCGCTTCCATCCCTCTTCCCAATTCCCAATTTCCTCCCCCCTTACTCTCCCTCTCTCTTGTCTTCTTGCGTTTCTCGACCTTCTTCCCTCCATCTCATTCCTCTGATTTCTTTGTCCGTCCGCTCTTCCCCTTCCTTGCATCCTGACGTCCCTTTTTGCCTCTCTCCTTCCGTTTTCCTTTTCTTTCCGTCCTTCCCCTTCCATGCACAACTTAGCTCGCCTGGACCTCTATAACATACAAAACAGAAAGAATCCTTCCCCCTCCCTCTTACCCTCCCACCCCCTTTTCCTTCTTTCCGTGTCCCTCTACTTCTCCCCCCTTTCCTTCTTTCCTTTCCTTCTTCCTGGTCTCCTGTCTCTCCTTTCCCTTCCCTTCCTCGACCCTGTCATACGTCGCCGCTCTCTTTCCCCTCCCCCCTCACTTCCGCCAGCCACTCCTTTACCCCCTTCCCCTTCTTCCTTTCTCGTAGCGTCCTCTCTCTTCTTTTCCTTTTCTTCCTTCTCCTCCTCAGCGTCTTCGGTCTCATCCTCCGTCATCTCCTCTTCCTCCTCGCTCTGCATCCTGTCACTTTCATCCTCTTTTCTCTCCATTATTCTCAGTTCTTCCTTTCTCGTCCATCTCAACTCCTTTGCGATTTCCTCTGCTTCTTCCCCTTCACTCTTGCCCCACACCGCCACCCTCTTTCTTCTCTTCCCCTCCCTTCCACCAACTTTTCCTTTTCCCCCTGCCTCCTCTTCTTTTCTTGTGCCGTCTTCTCTTTTCCTCTCGCTCTTACTACCCGCCGCCACTCTCCTCCCCTCATTCTCCCCCGCCCCCTTGACACACTCCCTCTTTACCCCTCTTCCCTTCTCACTTCCTTCTTCCTCCTCTTCTCTCTTCCGTGTGGCCTTCCTCCTTTTTTCCATTTCTCCTTCATCCTTTCTTGCCCCCTTTTACTCTTCTTCCTCCTTCTCAACTTTGCCAAAGCACTCTAACCTCTCCTTTTCACTTTTCTCTTTTTCCCGTCCACTCCCCGCACTTTCACTCACACGCCTTAGTTCCTTCCTTATCCCCTTCAGTCCTTTCCTTATCCCGCTCAGCTCTCTCACTAGGTCCTCTCTCCAGTCCGTCACTTCCTCTATCTCTTCGTAAGATTCACTGAACTTTCCCTTTCACGCTTACTTTTCCCTCTAGAACGCAGTCACAACTAAACCTCCGCAGCACGTGTTCCACGCACATGTCCCGCAGGCTCTCCTGTGCCTCCCTCCTCCGCTCCATTCCTGCTCTCCGCCGGTAATACCCTCCATCCTCTACATATCCCTTACTTATCGGCTCCACATCTTCCTTAGTTCCTCTTTCTTCTGCCGTCTTCATCGTCGCTACTATCTTCCTCTCTCCTCACATTGCTCCGAAACCTTAACTCCGATTTTCCCGAATCCTTTCCGGCCGTGAAACTTCCTTTCTCCTGCTTCCCTAGATCTTCCTCCATTTCCTCGAGCTCCTCCGGTCTTCCTCCATCAGCTCCTCTTTCCACATCTTTCTCACATGTCTTCTTCCGTACTCTCCTTTCACGAAAACTTTCACACACAAGCCACACGACTACTCCCTTTAACCGCCATCTTTCCTCAAAATCCGTGTGACATAATAATGCTATTTTATACAGGGTGTTCCCGGATTAAATGGCCAAACTTAAAATATGAATTTGGGACCTCAAAACAAACAAAAATTTCCTCTGGAAGTTTGCTCGCAAAAGCTTCGTTCAAGAGATATCGACTTGTTAAGTTACAGAACCATAGGAATGAATAATACCTAAATAATCTAGGTTTATCTCTTTTATTGCTTTTTTTATTGCTTTACAGTAACCAAAATTTATAATTATTAAATATTTTGTTCAAAATGATAGCCTCCAGCTCGGAGACAAGCATTGCACCTATCGATCACAGAACGAGTGGATGACTGACATTGTACATCTGTAATTTCTTCGCACGCTTGTACTATCCTCCGTTGTAATGATTGAAGGTCATTAATAGGCACTTCATATACTTTTTGCTTGAGAGTACCCCATACAAAAAAATCTAAAGGCGTTAAATCCGGTGAACGTGAAGGCCAAGCTACAGGTCCAGCACGATTGATCCATTTTCCAGGAAAATGAACATTAAGCCATTGTCGAGGACCTCTACCATAATGAGCAGGACATCCATCCAATTGAAACCAGAAGTTTCTTCTCAAATTCAAAGGAATATTTTCCAAAAGGTCATCCATTTGAGTATTCAAAAATTCGAGAAAATTGTTTGCATTCAAACGAACTGGTAGAAAATGGGGTCCAATTAAAGTATTATTAATTATTCCTAACCACACATTACACTGAAAATTGTGTTGGAAATGTTGTTCACGGATTGCTCGAGGATTTTCATGTGACCAAATATGACTATTTCTTTGATTGAGAATACCTTGTCTGGTAAATGTAGCCTTATCTGTTCACAAAATCGTTTGCCAAAATTGTGGATCATTATTTGTTTGGTTTAAAAACCAATCGCAAAATGCTCTCCTGCGTGGTATATCAGCCGGTAATAAATGTTGGACACGTTGAATATGGAATGGATGACGTCCATCAGCTGAGAGTGTCTTCCATATAACTGTAGGTGAAATTCCTAATTCAGAACCAGATCTTCGGACACTTGTTGATGGATTTTGGTCGAAATGCTGCAATATGATGGCTGTTCTTCTTTCATTCTGCAGCGGTGCAAAAACTCCATGAGCTCTGGGCACCATTGTAAATGATCCAGTTTCCTTCAGTCGTTGAAATATTAAAGAGAATACATGCTTATTTCGCAATCTTCTGTTCAAAAATCGCGCCGCGTATTCACGGCGAGCAGCGCTAGTATTTCCATCACAAAACCCATATAAATATACCATATCAGCATATTCACTATTAGAATATGTACGAGGCATATTGTACTACTTTACTCCACGAAAGTATTCAATGAACTAACAATTATTTGGTACACCGCGCGAAATCGTTTGTAAAAAACAGAAGCCTATGAATGACCTTCAATCTTTAAAACAAAGACAAAACAGAAATATTTTGACATTATTCATTCCTATGGTTCTGTAACTTAACAAGTCGATATCTCTTGAACGAAGCTTTTGCGAGCAAACTTCCAGAGGAAATTTTTGTTTGTTTTGAGGTCCCAAATTCATATTTTAAATTTGGCCATTTAACCCGGGAACACCCTGTATATCAAAACATTTATCATACAAAATTAAACTTATTTTAAAAATAAATTTTTCTTAATAACAAAATGCGTTTTGACTTTATGGAGAAAATTTATGTATTATATTTCTATAAATGCAAGATTGATTTTATGGCAAATACTATTTCAAACCTTACAAATTGAATTGCTTCTAAATACTTGGCTAATTATTGATTTCATGTTTAGTTTTTATTTTTTATTGTTTAGAGAATACTTTTTAGGAGAAAATTATTTTTCAAATTTTATTATTTTCTAAGGTTATTTCTTTAGAGGAAAATTATTTTTATAAGTTTTTTTAGGAGTAAATATTTTTTTAAACTTTCTTAAGTTTTTTAGGGTTTTTATATACTTGGCGTATTTTTTTACCTTTGTAAGGTTTTTTTAATAGGATATCACTGCTTTTTGTAAAACTTTATTTAATCTCTATGTTACATACAAGTTGTGAAATTTTTATATACTTGGCGTATTTTTTTTACCTTTGTATTCTGCATGCTTGAAAACATAATATATCAATTATAACCATCCACGATGAGATTTAAAATTTTTATGGCCACATTAAGATTACTTTTTGACTCACCCTCGTATTATTTATTTTTACACATGCACATTATATATTGTATATATTGTATATACAGAGTGTTCCATTTTAAATGCCCCACACAAATATCTTGGAGAGTAAAAGAAAGATACGAAAAAATGTTTGAACAAAACGAAATTATATAATTTCGAGTAGAAAAACAGATAGTAATATTTATTTGATCTTAAAATGACCTTGAAAAGCCTCGTCAATATAAAAATCTTAAATGAAAATTCTTAATTTTTATTGTATATTGTTGTAGCTTTGACGTCTCGACGTTTATTTAAAATTTTTATGTTGACCTTGACGGAGGTATCCAAGATCATTCCAAGGTCAAATAAATACACGATCATCTTTTTTCCCTCGAAATTCTACATATAATTTTTGTCCGAAATACTTTTTCGTATCTTTCTTTCGTATCTTAATTTCCAAGATATTTGTCTAAAACATGGGATACCCTATGTCCATATATGTATACCCTGATAGTCAAATTTGCGAAGATCACGTATAGATCAAGTATTACTAATTGTGTGCCACATGTTATATTATCAGAATTTTGACAGCAGCCGAGCATGGTTTGCCATTTCAGTTGGTGTCGATAGAAATAGAAAACGAGCAATTGCATCATGATATGTTACAAAAAATGGTGCAAAAATTAAGCAGAAATTCTAGGCATAAAAAGCAGTAGAACTTGAGTATTACATATTGGCACAACATGTGTTTTAAAAGAAATTAAACCAAAACTAAACTTAACATGATGTCATGCTATGTTGACAAAATATAATCAAAAATCGAACTTATCTGCAAACACGGTGTGACGGAAAAATACGCGGCAGAAACGGGACATATGCACGGCCGTCTCAAAAGATAAAACAAAAACATAGCAAAAATACAGCATGGTCTGTTATCATCAGATAATGGCAGAAATACATATTATATAAGATATTAGAGTGCCATTTAAATTATTAAAAAAAATTAAATAACAAGCGTATAACAGTTATGTATAACATATTAATATTGGTTAATTGCCATAATGCCCACACACATACATAGTATCCACATATAAGAAACAACAAAATAAAATCAGCTCTGTCGTAAAAATCAATATCACCTGACTTGTAAAAATCAATAACAGATGATAAATCGATATACGTGTAAGTGTAATTACGGGCTTGAGCACGTGAATTCTATGCAATATTATTGGCAGACTTTGATCGCTTATAACTCAAAAACTATTGTGGCCTCCATATTATCGTACTAAGATTTTTTATTCTATTTTACTATAAAATATGTTATTAATAAAATATTGTGCAGAAGTTGTGAAACACCCTGTATATAGTAATATTGGGTTATAGTTCTTTTGTTTATCGCTATACGACATATCTATTTTTTGTATTTCAATTTCTGTCATAGGCAAATATAAAGACTGCAAAATGCGGCTAATAAGATTCAAAATGTATAGTATTTATTTCTAAGTTTAATTTTTGATACGATTTAAACAAAAAATTCAAAATATTATATTGATTGATTGGAAACCGGGTAGCTAAAAAATTGTCCGTTTACTGATTGTTTAAAATGCAAAATAATAGCTTAATTCCCATATAAATCTTGAGTTTTACGTATTATTAATAAATTCATTAATTATTTAATTTTAATTATTTTATTTTATTAATTATTTAACTATGCCAATTGTTTATATTATATAGAAGAGAAAGAGACTAGAACTACAATATATAATGTATGCTAAATTACATATTATATTTAGACTGGAAAATTACAAATAATTGACGATTTGTCACTAATGTTTATGCAATAATATTATAATATTCAATTTTCCCTGGTGGGCCAACTAGACAAACTATAGACAGAAATTAGACATAATCTTGACTTGTTTTAGATGCGTCCTGGACGTCGAACACGTCCACTAGTCTCATTTTTAGACTTCCTTGTCTAATAAAAATAAAATCTAGACGGATTCTGCCCAGTGCTGGATAACCTGGACTGAATTTGGCTATAATCTGGACACACTGTGTTTTTCGACAACTTCTGACAAAATCTATACGGACTGCCTATTCAAAAGCTGGACGTTTTATGTTGGTTCCGGACTATATCTGGACGTCTACACATCAAAAATCTGTCTAGTTATGTCTACTCAATCAAGAATTTGTCCGGAATATATCTAGTATTTGTCAAGTACGTCGAAACCTTGTCTAGTTGGCCCGCCAGGATTGTTGCATCTATATTAATGTAATTGTATTTACCAGACATTCTCTCTATCTTTATCGCGTTTCGCCGCCGTATCGTGACAGCAGGCTATACTAGATTTTTGCTGCGTTTCTGTCCTTAAGAACTGATAAGGTAGATCGTGTTCTATTTTTGTCATGTGTTTGCCGTCACATCATGACAGTATGCTATGCTCAATTTCTGTTGCGGTTCTACTTTCAATACTTGATATGATAGGTTATGCTGCATTCTTGCCATGTTTCTGCTGTCACGGTGTGACATTTCTGTGTGTACATTTTTGCCGTCAATGACTGATATGGTAGACTTTGCTCAAAATTTGGCTACGTATCTGCTGTCACAACGTAGCAAACAATACTCGATTCTTACTGCATTTTCACTGTTATATCGGCAAGCTATGCTGCCAGAAATTAAGTTTAATGAGAGCACAGCATACTGGAATCTGCTGTAAAGTCATGGTTGAATTTCCTTGCACACTGTTGGCATACTGCTAGCATTTTGCTATTTGAGTATTTTGTTCTCTTGAGAGAGAAAGAGAGAGAGAGAGAGAGGGGGGGGGGAGATAAATTTTTAAAATATTTGATTCAATAAATGTATTTCGCATTTGACGCCATTATTTTTAAAAGATTGTTATATTTGAAATATAATGTAGATATATTCCAACTCTGAGTCCAAACGCCGTAGCTGACAAAATCATAATAGCAATGAGATGCAACGAAAAATATGCCATTATTCCAGGCTACTTACAAATTCTGTTAGCTCTAAAATGGTGAGTAGTTTATTCAGTTATTAATACGCACATGGGCATGTGTGTGTGGAATATATATTCTATATATTTGGAACGCAGGATATTTCCATGGCCGTGCTCCGCCATGCTGCTTCGTGGATTGGTCAAAGATGCTTCACCGGGCCATGTGGATGACAAGCCATGTGCAACTCCAGTTGCAATAACGGAAGAAACGTGTATTGTTTCGCCATCGAAGGATCAAAACGGCGCAACTATTCATCAAGAATTGGCCAGACGTATCTCTAGCTCCGAGAGAAAACCTTAAACTTTCTCATTCTGCTTTGGTTTTAATATTAAGGTATAAAAAGGATATAAAAAGATATAAATATAAGTTTAAGATACTTGTCAAATGCATTTCTGTTTTGCGAAGTATTAGTGTTGACATTTAGTTTTTTATATTCTGATCTTACAAGTAATATTTTAGTGGTCAGAAAATAAATATTGCGAGGTGGATTGATTTAATGGAAATGTAGAAAGCTTCCACATATACAATGATTCCGTATCGATTATATTGGCGAATTATTTCAAAATCATATCGATCCATCTTGAAACATCTTGCTTAATATTTGCACAAGATTGAAATGGTTTTCATTATTAGGCGACTGTGATAGATTCGTTATAAAGAATTGAAAAACACGTATAAATACATACGTTAACCTCCTAGCAATCCTACATCACATTTATGAAATTTTATAATAATTTTGTAATACTCTAAATGTGCGATTTTAATAACAAAATTATTGATTGATAAACTTAAAATTATTTATGCGAGTGCGAGACATTTTATTTTTTCACTCTAAAATATAGTAAGAAAAATAGACGAATAATATAGTGTTAGAAAATGTGATACTGAACCTGTAAGTAATGTCAGTATTAGATATAAGAATATAAGAATAATATATAAGAATAATATAATCAAATATTCGTTTTCTTAATATTTCAGTATTTTAATATTTTTTCCTACGCTGCTCCGTCATTATTTCACATTTGTGATTACGTGACCATGACACCATAAAGTGAGAAAGCGAGTAAAAGAACAAATTATGCATATTTTTCATTTCATATAGTGCACAAAACGTGTTCATTCTACACATATACTACATCCTACACGTATATTAAGTCTGTTCATTTTGCTCACACTTCCTAGAAATTTTTACACTTGACATGAGATAAATACACATATATTCGTTGAGGAGGGAGAGAGAGAGAGCGAAAAAGAGAGAGCGAAGAATCTAAGTGTAGAAAATGCAGATCAAATGCAATTAGAATAAAAATTAAGTAGATCCATTAAGAGTAAGGAAGTTATTTGGTTTCAATGTGTTAAAAATATGGAAGTTCAATTGTAATAGAGCGAAAATATCTATAATTTGATACTACATATAGAATTGCAGAAGTGTACTTGTACCATAATGTTAACTAAAAATGTTTGACAATTCTACAGAATTTGTAAGGATCACTGTTTTTCTTATTTGCTGTCCTAATTATATAGAAGATATTTGCATTATAAGAATGAATTATTGTATTACTGTATGCCAAATTTATGAACGATATACAGGGTGTTCCCGGGTAAAATGGCCAAACTTAAAATATGAATTTGGGACCTCAAAACAAACAAAAATTTCCTCTGGAAGTTTGCTCGCAAAAGCTTCGTTCAAGAGATATCGACTTGTTAAGTTACAGAACCATAGGAATGAATAATGTCAAAATATTTCTGTTTTGTCTTTGTTTTAAAGATTGAAGGTCATTCATAGGCTTCTGTTTTTTACAAACGATTTCGCGCGGTGTACCAAATAATTGTTAGTTCATTGAATACTTTCGTGGAGTAAAGTAGTAAAATATGCCTCGTACATATTCTAATAGTGAATATGCTGATATGGTATATTTATATGGGTTTTGTGATGGAAATACTAGCGCTGCTCGCCGTGAATACGCGGCGCGATTTTTGAACAGAAGATTGCGAAATAAGCATGTATTCTTTTTAATATTTCAACGACTGAAGGAAACTGGATCATTTACAATGGTGCCCAGAGCTCATGGAATTTTTGCACCGCTGCAGAATGAAAGAAGAACAGCCATCATATTGCAGCATTTCGACCAAAATCCATCAACAAGTGTCCGAAGATCTGGTTCTGAATTAGGAATTTCACCTACAGTTATATGGAAGACACTCTCAGCTGATGGACGTCATCCATTCCATATTCAACGTGTCCAACATTTATTACCGGCTGATATACCACGCAGGAGAGCATTTTGCGATTGGTTTTTAAACCAAACAAATAATGATCCACAATTTTGGCAAACGATTTTGTGAACAGATGAGGCTACATTTACCAGACAAGGTATTCTCAATCAAAGAAATAGTCATATTTGGTCACATGAAAATCCTCGAGCAATCCGTGAACAACATTTCCAACACAATTTTCAGTGTAATGTGTGGTTAGGAATAATTAATAATACTTTAATTGGACCCCATTTTCTACCAGTTCGTTTGAATGCAAACAATTTTCTCGAATTTTTGAATACTCAAATGGATGACCTTTTGGAAAATATTCCTTTGAATTTGAGAAGAAACTTCTGGTTTCAATTGGATGGATGTCCTGCTCATTATGGTAGAGGTCCTCGACAATGGCTTAATGTTCATTTTCCTGGAAAATGGATCAATCGTGCTGGACCTGTAGCTTGGCCTTCACGTTCACCGGATTTAACGCCTTTAGATTTTTTTGTATGGGGTACTCTCAAGCAAAAAGTATATGAAGTGCCTATTAATGACCTTCAATCATTACAACGGAGGATAGTACAAGCGTGCGAAGAAATTACAGATGTACAATGTCAGTCATCCACTCGTTCTGTGATCGATAGGTGCAATGCTTGTCTCCGAGCTGGAGGCTATCATTTTGAACAAAATATTTAATAATTATAAATTTTGGTTACTGTAAAGCAATAAAAAAAGCAATAAAAGAGATAAACCTAGATTATTTAGGTATTATTCATTCCTATGGTTCTGTAACTTAACAAGTCGATATCTCTTGAACGAAGCTTTTGCGAGCAAACTTCCAGAGGAAATTTTTGTTTGTTTTGAGGTCCCAAATTCATATTTTAAGTTTGGCCATTTAACCCGGAAACACCCTGTATAATGAATGTTGCACGCGGCTTTATACTTCAGTTCTCCAAAGTGTAGCTTTAAGTGATAAATTATATAATATCGCGTGTTGAATTACATCGATAAAGGTATTAAAAGGGTGTAACATAAGTAACATATGTAAAGTTTATATTACATTAATAATATATAAATGTAAATCTTATAGCAAATATGTCTTAATAGAAAGAAGTTCAGGTAAATATTTATATTATGTGTATATATATATATATATATATATATATATATATATATATATATTTGTACACGAAACGGTGTACAAATAACGGTTAAAACTATATATAGTCTCACTTTATTTTTAATATTAATTAAGGATATATATTGAAAAAAATTTTTAAACAACAGTTTTGTCGGCATAGGGAACAATGTAAAAACCGATATAAAAATGTTAGATTTTTATCTTGTGATAACCGTTGTAATATTCTTAAGTAAATAATGGTAAATGATTCTTCATATACAGGGTGTTAAAGAAAAAGGGTCACATATTTTGAGAGAAGGTAGTATTGATCGAAATAAGAAAAAAAAGTCTAATTAACATGGGTCTTACAATTAATATCTTCTAAGATACAGGCTATCTTTCTATTTCAGCTCTTTGTCCTTTTCGTATTAGTTCTGTCACTTCTACAATGCAGTAAACAAAAGAATACTTACTAGTTTTGCAGTCAGCATTATAGGAGGTGCTCATTTTTCAGCCCTACGTCTCAGAGACTCACGCATTCTGTATCTTCGATGATATTAATTGTAAGACCCATGTTAATTAGACTTTTCTTCTTGTTTTGATCAATACTACCTTCTCTCAAAATATGTGACCCTTTTTCTTTAACAGCCTGTATTTTCCCTATTTTTTTTACGTGACATGTTTTTTCTGAAAATAACTAGATTTGAAGACAAACTTTAATTAGAAAAACTTAATCAAGCTTTATACAGTGTGCCATAACTTATATTTGTAAATATGAAAGAGTAATTAAAATATACATCATATTGTATAACATTTTTGTATTTTATAATATGAGACATAAAATAAACTGTGTACTTATTCTACTAAATTTTTCTATGTTAAATGTGTGTTAAAAATTTGGGAAAATATTTCATTGAAAAACATTTTTGCTTCTTTTGATAATTATAATCGATCCTTTTTCTATTGTATATATTTATTGTACTTCTATTGTATGTACTTGTACACATATAGTTTCTTTTTATGATGATTAGTTAAATCAAATATGATTCGATAATTCTTAAAAATTGTGTAATTCGTTGGGCATTGTATACATAACATAGTTTCTCATGTGTGAACAGATAACAACACAAAAAGATTAATTTTCTGTTTTATGATATGTTAAAATTTTATTTCTTGCAAAAATTTTTGTATAATAAACTTTTTAAGATAAGAGAAATAATTATTATTATAGTATAGTATAATATTTTTACAGGGTGACCATTGAGATTGTGTTGAAAGTAAACGGTTATATTTCCTCTCCTCGATTTCGACGATCATTTAACTGATTAGCTTCTGGTACTTATGAGACCTGTCAATTTCATTTGAGCCGTTGTACAAGCCGGCGAGTGTCAGAATTAACGCTAAGCATCAAAGAAAAAGTGTTTCTTATCGAGTGCTTCTACAGTAAAGGCAAAAACTATACTGAGGATCGTGGATTCCATAGTAAATATGGATCCAAAAAAGTTTCAAGTGAAACTATACTCATTGTCAGAAGGTATGCTTCCTCCCTGGAATCGCGCCATAACTTAATCTAACCAACACATTATGCTGGTGATCTGAGATTTTATTCATTTTTCGATATTTTTCGCAGAATTATTGATAATGTTAGTATGTATGGCACTTTTTGAATGATCGTAGACATCATTTACCCAGCTCATCTCGTACCGTTACAACGGACGAAACAAATTCGAAAATGCACTCACAGCATTCCTACAACCATGTTGGACCTTTGACTATATAACTCTGGACTACTAACGACCCCCCCTTTCACTCCCCTTTGCCCATAAAGGCTGCGTTTCAAGATCTCAGCGCCGCCAGATACCAAATGGCCATGTATGAGTCAGTGATGCGTAGTGGAGGGGATGACGCGCACAAACGAAAACCGCGTACATGTGTCACATGTACGCGGTTTTCGCTTGCCATTTGGTACCTGGCGGCGCTGAGATCTTGGAACGCAAAATGGCTGCCCATTAGCAGTCCTATATACCCTGGCGGGCCTACTAGACAAGGTTTCAACGTACTTGACAAATACTAGATATATTCCGGACAAATTCTTGATTGAGTAGACATAACTAGACAGATTTTTGATGTGTAGACGTCCATCATCATCATCATCATCATCATCATCTCCCTCCCTCCCTCCCTCCCTTTCTTTCCCCCCTCCCTTCCTCCCTCCCTCCCTCTCTCCCTCTCTCCCTCCCTCCTTCCCTCCCTCCCTCTCTCCCTCCCTCTCTCTCCTTCTCTCTCTCCCTCTCTCCCTCGCCTCCCCCCTCTCTCTCCCCCCTGTCTCTCCCCCCTCTCCCCCTTTCTCTAAATTAATTAATTATTATATAAATGAATTAATTTGATATACACTTATCACAAAAGGGTAATCTTATAATTTATAACCTTAAATTAGTTTTTAATTCTGTAAGAGTATCTCCTCTGACTGTATGTAAAAAAATTTTAACATAGAAAAATAATAGAATATGAAAAAGTTAAATATTGGATTACAAATTTTGGATTACACAATGCATGAAGAGTAGCATATGGTAAGTTAATAAAAGCCAATATTAAACATAACAATTAATGAATTGAAGTACAATTTCTCAAACAAAGTGACTTTCATATGAATCTAAATGTAGATTATTTAGGATATTATATTCTGTGCAGTGTACCCCTAAAAAACAAAATCTTTAAAATTATGTATTTTTTAAAAATAATTACTAATGTTGCTGCAATAATCTTGTACATACAGAAAAATTTATTAGCATCTTACCAGATTTGTAAAATTCTGAACTGGTCAATGTAGTTCTGGATGTATTCTGCGGAGGACTAACTGCTCTTTCTAATCGTGGAGAACTAATTGCAATATTACGTGTACGTTTTGAAGAACAATCAGCTGTCGATGTTGATGGTTTGCAGGAAGTGATTATAAGTCTTCTCGGTAACATATTACTTTTTTCTGTTGGTGTTTTTAACGTAAGAAGAGATGGAATCTCATCACACGATTCTTCATCATTTTTATCAGAATTTGAAGAATCCGAATAAAATCGAAACGGTCTACTTCTTTTTCTTTTTGGCCGTTGGTATTCATGCATTTCTGCATCAGTTTCTAGATTAGATGTGAATTCAGCATTTACTAATCTTTTTCTCGCATCATCATAAGAATCTAAAATAATAATAAAATAATAGTCAACTATAAATTTTTAAAAATGTTTAAAATTAAATGTCATTAATTCAAAAATTGAAAGTGTGTGTAATCAAAAATAAATTAAAATTATATTCGTAAATATTTTAAGAAAAAGATTTAAGATAAAGAAATATATGTATATTGCGAACATATAAATAGTCTCCGACAGCATATAACAAAATTACATTTTAAAAATAAACAGCGATATGTGGCATATACATCGAGAAAAGAGTAAAACATATAATTAAAGAGAAGAAATACTCTAATAAAAAATAGATTGAGTTTCTAATGTATATCAAATATTAGTAATAACTGCATAATTAAAACAAAATAATAAATATTTTTTTATAAAACAAAAACAAGAAATTTACCATATGTACGTAATATTCTGCATTTATATTTTATCCAGGTTTTTTCCGGTAAATAGTGTTTCTCGATAGCCTTACAAATTTTTTTATAGTAATTGTATTAGGTCAAAAATAATATCATATTTTTCCCTCTTTTTCTAACCAAACATCGGAAACCACCTCCACTTCAGGTTGTTGTCCATATTTCGATTCAAATTCTATTAACGAATACATTATAATCTGAAAAAACAAAAGGTACAAAAGTAAACATGAAGTGCTTATTCTATCAACAATTTTTTTCAACATAAAATTAATATTGCAGAAATATTTAAAATAAACTTCAAATTACAAAATTATAAAATAAATGAAATCTTTAAGTTTTATACCTAATCATAAATCTAGTTTGAAAATCTTTTTAAACAAAATTATAAACTTACATACATATATTATTTCAAAAACTGACATTGCTCTTTTCTAAAAAATGATATATGCAATAAATATACAATCAGCGGTGGCAAAGTTACTTTTTAAAAGTAACTCCTTACCGTTACCTGAAAGTAACGATTAAAAATCATTACTTTTCGTTACTTTTTTCTTAATGCTAAGACAAGATATAAGTTAAACATAAAATTTTTAGAAAGATCCCGAGTGGAAATTTAAACTCGCCGGCATCCAGTCATTAACTAGCCAATACGTGTTTTATATAGCCACTGTCTAGTAATGTAACGCTTAGAAGTTCTACCCGAGTAGAAATGTATCTAGCCAATCTGAGTTTACAACTAGTGGCTGGATCACGCAGGCTAGATATGTTACCTAGCCATTGACTAGCTCAGTATTAGCTATAATTTATGAATAATTCTTCGCTATCTAGTACTTGTCTAGCCCCTGCACTGTAAATATTAGAATAGATGGCGCTGGAAACTTTGAAAAAATTAGCCAGCCGTTGTCTAGCCACTACTAGCTAAAAATTTGTTAGATTTGAAGTGAGGTTGTGACATAACAAATTTTTAACTAGTAGTGGCTAGACAACGGCTGGCTAATTTTTTCAAAGCTAGACAAGTACTAGATAGCGAAGAATTATTCATAAATTATAGCTAATACTGAGCTAGTCAATGGCTGGGTAACATATCTAGCCTGCGTGATACAACCATTATAATAGCTGTAGAATAAAATTAATATATTAGAAATGTAATTTGGGAATCATTACTATATGATTCATTGGTCAATTAATGGGATAGTTAACTTTTGTATGCTCATAGCAACATAGCCGAATAAAATTTTTTTATTGTATATTCTATTTACTTTTGGTACAGTTAATAATTTCCTGATTTATTTTCCTGTTCATGCACAATACGCCGCGCCTGAACACGACAGTCCTATAACACGACAGTTTGTTATTTTATAACTTATTGTCAGAGTGTAGTGTAACGCAACGTTCTCCAGTTTATATCACTGTCTCCTCTGTTAAATTTGTAACAGTAAGTAATAAATTGTAATAAATAGTATTTGTGTATTTAAATAGTTCTTTTTCGTTATTATTACTTTTTGTCGTATATATGATACGTAAAAGAAAATCAAATTATTTATCCATTTTATCAGAGTAAATCTTAATTTATTTATTGTTATTGAAAGGTTATAGTTGCTATTGTATATTAAAACTTTATTTCGTACCTTTTTTCTTTAAGATGTCAACATTGAACAAAAAGAACATATTTAATATTGTTAATTTTTATAAATCAACTACATATGAAGGTAAAAAATCTATGGACTGTGTTCTATCGACTTGGATATCTTTTGAACCAGAAAATCAAGAATTGGTCGTCAAATTCATGCCTCCTCCATACACTAAGAAAAAATCTAATGTAATACATGATCTGGTTAAAAATAACAACATTCCATTAGAAAAGTGGCCACAGTATCCTATAAAAATACTTGAAAGTGCTGGTAGAGTAATTTTAATAAAAAAATTAACACAAAAATATGATGTAATGATATTATATATTTTAGAAACTTATACAGAGGCTTTATTGAAAATGGAGAAACTAATAGAAGAAGAATTTAATTACACTACAGATTATTGCACAACAGATGTAGAAGATGCTGAAGATAATAATAATAATTTGAAAAAAAAGTAAAAAAAGAAGAGAGCCTTATATTACCAGTATATGGATTGAATGGTCAATTATCAAAATACACAGTGTCTTCATCTGATGAAAATGGTAAAAATGATAATTATTATGTCTTTCTTTGTTTTATTATTTTTTATTATATTATAAATTATACAAAATATTTTTATTTTATTTTTATTATAGACTCAAATACTGAAAACGATATGTGTGAGCCATTTAATAAAAAATCGATGGTCCCAAAAAAGGAAAAGTCGCAAAAAAATAATAGTAAAAAAAGCAGTAGTGACATTTCTACAGGTAAAGTTAATTAAATGAATCACTTGCTATTGTTTTGTCAGTTATTGCAAAAAAGTAAATTAATGTAAGTATAAAATAACTTTTCTTTCAGCAACAAACATGCCAAGTTCTCCCAACAAATCTACAATTGTTGAAGACATAATATTGAAAAATCCAATATCAATTAATCCGGTCTCCTCTAATGTCGTCACGAATTGTAATAAGTTATTGATAATATTTTAATTTTCAACATTTTATAAAAACTTTAAGATTTATATTATAGTTATAACAATTTTTGTGATTTTTTAGATTTAAAACGTATTTTAACTGACTTGCAAAACATTAAGTACAACCAACACCTTATGAGAAACGATTTACGGACATTGAAAACAAATTTTGAACAAAATATGATTGAAAGAATTGGTGAAAATGTCCCAATTCATTGGACGCAGGAAAATCAAATTAAATGGCCTTTTCATACGAAAGAGGAATATGATAAATTAAATTTATTATTAGCAGATAAAAAAATTCGCAAAGATTTTGTAAGATATCTCATTATAAAAATTATTTAATTTTTTTACTTTTTTTTTTTTCTTTTCAAATGTTTAGATGACTACAATCGGATTTGTAATTGATGGAGGAAATGTAATATCAAAAAATTTACTTATGATTTTCCGAAAATTTTTTCATAAAGACCTGGCGACAAAATTTACCTGTGTAAAACCAATAAAAGATACATTTACACTTAAACCTTCAGCACTGTACGATTGCATAATTGGTAATTCATTTTGATAATTATTACAATATGTACCATACTTTGATAATAATTAACAGTAATATGACTAATAATTTCAGAAGTGTTTATGATAAAAAGTAGAAAAGGTGCAATCCCAGAAACAGTCACAGAGAAATTGTTAGTAAAATTGATTGGTGCAATATTGACTAACTCCAAAGATTGGGAGAAGGGGAGATTGCATAAAGGAACTGTAATTCAACAAACAAAGGATGAGGAAAACGTGAATGATGATGACGATTCATAGATATAGAAAGAGAAAATGACATAATTTTAAATTAATTTTTGACATTTTTGACATTTTTGACATTTATAAAATTAGTTTAGAGTTGCTAAATTTTTTTCTAATATATTATTATTTAATTTTTCAATTTCAATGTTACATTATTTATATATTTATATTCAATGTTTACATTATTTATATATTATTTATATTACATTATTTATATTCAATGTTACATTATTTATATTTTTATATGCAATGTTTACATTATTTATATATTATTTATATTACGTTATTTATATTCAATGTTACATTATTTATATATTTTATTCAAATACTGTAAAATTAAAAAATATCTGGAAATAAGTATTACTGTCGGTAATCACAAATACTTAAAATTATTCATTTTTATTTATAATTATGAAGTAACGGTACTGCGTAAATTTTTTTATAATTAAAGTTATTTTTTTGTACGGCACATGTAATTTCACCATTTTTAAATAAATGTCTTTTAATTTAAATTCGATTATGTCTGTAGACGGCTCTTTTCTTAATTGCCACATATGTAAATCGGCAGAGTTTGTTGGATATTCGAAAATTGATTTTTGTTGCATCCATTGTACACCAGTTATTTTTATGTCGTCTATATTTTCGTAAGAATAACCAAGGTTTGTAATTTTAATACCACTATTAAGCATATACCACTATTAAGCATTACTAAATTATTCGGCTCTTCTATGGTGATATAAAAATTTTTATATTGCAATTTTAATATTAATTGACAATTATTGTCAGACTTTTTTTGTTTTAAAATATGAAATGTAACTGGAATTTGTTTGTGATAATACTTTTTTCATGTAGTCGTCGACATATTTGAGCTAGCGGTTTATTGCCAGTACGTAAAAATTTCCTCATGATTCCTAAATAATTTTCAAATGGAAATGCTGAAATTTCGTTGAGAGTACAATTATTTATTCTAACGTCATCAGCTATATGTAAAAGATAGTGTGCATTTAGAATCTGAGATCCTTCACCATAAAATTTTGGTAACTGTACAAAAAATGTTTTCAAGTAAGATGGAGCATTCTCATTATATGTTTGTGCAAAATTTTTTGTGCATAAAATTCGAAAAGCCACATGAAAAAGTAAAAAATGATATATTTCAAGACTTAAAGTTTCCTTGAAAACAATAGGGCCAGCATATAAGGCTGAAAATCGAAGTTCTGATGCTTTCAAGTTTGGAACAGGAGCCCGAGGTTTTCGTTGGAATTCTTCAGGCACATACATATGTTTTCAAATGCGTTATGCGTTCAAACAATTTTTGTTGAAGATCAGACTTCAATTTTACAGCAGACTTATTAAATAATAATTTCATTATATAGAACTTCTTTGTGATTCCCAGACAGCATAGATGCATGTAATCTAAAGAAAAAGTAATCATATCGATTGATGGTTGTATCCGTAATAATGGTGAATAGCCAGTGTGATGTTCTTTTTGTTATTGTTTTCTGAATAATTCGTCTGATCGCTTGTAACAATCGATATCAAGATATATTATGCGCTTATTTGGAAATCCTGCACTTTTTCCATAAACTTCGCAACGCTCACAGACGGCATAGCCTCCATGTCCTTTTATTTGTTTTAAGAATTTTCTAGCAAAGATATCACAAATGAAATGTTTCAAAATTATAACATATTTTTTGTTCTCCATGTAAATTCCATTTTTATGTAAAGAATTAATTTCTACAATGAAATCATCCATAAATTCATTCACATCACTTGGCTTTGAATCTCCGTAGTAAATTGCCACAAGAAATGGAGAATATATGTCTGGTTCATGGAGAATTTTGCAGAGTATGGATTACAATTGTTTAGTACTCGATTTGTATGGAGAAGCTCCATCAACATTCATTTGAAGAGGTATGATATTATCTCTATGTGCATTAGGATCTACACAATTCTTAAGATCTTTTTCAATCCCCAAGTAAACAAACTCACCAATGTAATCATTTGCTCCTCTCATCGCTTTCACAGTATACTCAGCTTTTGAAGACTCTAAAAATGTTTTGCTACATTTTGGAAGTTGAGGTAAAAGTCTTTTTCGTAATATGTTCAGAAGAATGTCAATATGTGCCAATGGAATATTATATGTGATTGCCTAATTTCTTATTTCTTCAACTTCAGAATAATCTTCCGCCATATTGCTGTTGTCATCTTCACTGCTTTCAGAGAAATTATGGTGCTGATTTTCATCTTCATTGTCATCTTTATTCTCATCTTCATTGATTGACTGGAGTGGAATTGCGTCAACGTGAATAGAATCATTCACAGTACTTGAATCTCTATAGATTCTCGACGTGCTAGCAATATTTGAAATTTGATCCAAATTTCCAACTAAATAACGAATAAATTATAAGAATTAAAAAACAACCAGTCATTAAATATACATATAGCGATATGATAAATAGGGTTTTACATACAGGAGGAATCATCAGATTGCAAAATACTATTCAATGAAAATTTAATAAGACAATGTTTCTGAACGCGTTTGCGAATTTTTTCTCTTCTATTCATAGCTTAGACTTAGTATTTTATAATATAAAAAAGAAGTTCTAATATAAAATATTCTCAATGTAAAGCTAATTAAAAGCCGAGCGTGCGCAATTGGTGCGCAAGTAATTCTTCTTTTTTGTCGTCAAATTGTTTATTTATCCTAAATGTTTCGGTCTTGATTTTGGATTATCATCAGCAACTGTCAATTATAAAAAAAAATACTGTCATTTACAATTCAAAATTTGATGAAGCGTGGATTTTTTGAATCGCCTCTCTCTCTCTCTCTCTCTCTCTCTGAGCTAAAAATTTATGTGACATAACCTCACTGTTCGAATGCTAACAAATTTTTAGCTAGTAGTGGCTAGACAATGGCTGGCTAATTTTTTAAAAGTTTCCAGCGCCATCTATTCCAATATTTACAGTGCAAGGGTTAGACAAGTACTAGATAACGAAGAATTATTCATAAATTATAGCTAATACTGAGCTAGTCAATGGTTAGGTAACATATCTAGCCTGCGTGATACAGCCATTGCCTGTAGAATAGGATTGGCTAGATCAATTTCTACTCGGGTAGCTGTAGAATAAGATTGGCTAGATCAATTCCCACTCGGGATGTTTATCTTTAAATATTTTTATTAGTATTTTATATACCTTTTTATTCCATTATTAATAAAATTAAACATATTATGATTTCATTGGTTCTTTTTCTTTACATAGAAATTTAACGATGCGCCTTGTTTATTTTTAGCAAAAGTTGATGTTCTATAGTTTCATATGGCTTCTGCACACAGGAAGCGGAAACGCTTACCGCGCGGCAAAAAGCGACACGGTAGCCAATAAACTTACAGCTCTTACTAAAAAGCGGTACGTTGATTGGCTACGCTTCTTGCCGCGCGGCAAGCGCGCATTCTGTGTGCAGAAACCAATAATCCGATCTTATATGTGGAGGTTATGCGGAAGGACTGTTCGTTTTCCAATGATGACGATCTGTTACTGGTACACACAAACGAATTTATTATTCTCTTATTTACAATATATACAGACGTGTTCTTTGTTCGTATTATTTTTGCGGAGTGGCCCTGAAAAGGGCCGTTTATGTTCTCCTCTGACGCCACTCTATCCTGGGTTTTGCCCAGGTGTATCTCGGCGGACTCCAGCGTCCACGTAAGGCTGGTGGTGTGCCTGGCGGTGTATACCTGGCTCAGGTGGAGGAGCCTCCGTCTGGGTCGCTGCTACACCGGTTGGCGTCTCCCAGTCTGAGAGATCGGATTGCGTCCCCTGGTCTGCCGTTTCCGTTTGGGTCACCGATGTTCGTGTTGGTGTCTCTCAGTTGAAAAGGTCGGACTGCGTACCCTGTTCCGCTATTGTCGAAGATGGAACCTGCGTGCCTCTGTGGACCCTGTTATGCGGAAGCATCTGGATTGTCTGTTCCCGTGTGCTTACAGGCAATGGAGGCAGCGGCGACAATAGCGGGGGCACCGTCCAGTAACAGTTCGGAGAGATATATCGGCGGATACGGATATTTCACGTTGTTAGAAACGTCCGCGTTGGACGAGTGCGACGTACCGGCGACAGATCGATGGCCAGCAATCTCCAAGCACGTTTGTCCTCAGCGGTTCCCGGCCGCAAGTTGTGCCCGGATGGAGTGGACGGCGGCGCTGGACGTGGCTGCTTTCGTTTGCTGCTTCCTGTTCTTGGCTTGCTCAGCTTGGATGCTAGCCTGTAAAAATTACGGGCAGACCCGAGCTCTGACTGTCATCGCCGTCGCTCTACGCTTAGGAGAAGTCCTCCTCTTCGCGTTCAAGCCGCGACTGGTGAAATGGGCCGGCACGAGGCCTTATATTACCCGTGCGGTTGATTCTTTCTCGCGGAAAGACATTCCGCGTTCGCGCCTTGTTCGCGGGCCCGAAGCTTGCGCAAGCTTGCCGCAAGCTTAACTCGCGCGGGCTGCCGTGGTTCAGGCGCCTTGTGCGGTCCGATAGGCCGCCACAGAACCCTCTTGGTTGTATTAAAGCTCCGTTGAGGATGTGTGTCAGTTCTCCCTTAGAGGATCTCTTTATTTGAAACAAAAACGAACTGGTGGACGTATTGCTCGGCCGGCCCTTGTTTTGCTTTCTGTCGGTAGTTGAATTTGAGGTTCCTCCGTTGTGGGGACGTTTTTATTGTCCTCTAATTCTTCTTGGAGCGTGTATGCTGGTTTGAGTCTGTCGATAAAAGTGTTTACAATTTTGCCGTTTATACGTAGTTTGAATGTCTTGGTTCCCCGACTGAGGACTTCGTATGGCCCGTCGTACGGCTGCTGTAAACTTCTAGTAGATGCGTCGTGTCGTACGAAGACGTGTGTTGCCTTGTTCATTTCCTTGAATATGAACGTATGTTTTTGGCTATGATTCTTGATACGTGGCTGGAGTTGTCTCATTACTTTTTTTAGTCTTCCTACAAAGTCGTAGATATCTTCGTGTTTCTTCTATTGTTGTTCATGTAGACATTGTCCTGGCAATCGTATTGCTTCCCCGTAGGTCATCTCTGCGAATGTAGCACCGATGTATTCTTTCCATGCTGCTCTGATGCCTAGGAGTATTACTGGAAGTACCTCAGTCCATGCCTCTGTTTTATGGCATTTGATGGCAGCTTTTAACTGGCGGTGAAAACGTTCTACCATACCATTAGCTTGTGGGTAATATGCCCACAATTGTTCTCAGATGTGTGGAGCCGGTTAGTTGAGTTAGGCGCTTGAATAGGTCCGCCTCGAATTGACGGCCTTGATCCGTCGTGATTCTGGCCGGTGTGCCGTATCGTACTATCCATTCCGAGAACAGGTATTTTGCGATCGTTTCTGCCGTGATGTCAGGTATCGGGATGGCTTTGGGCCATCTTGTAAAACGATCAACGATGGTGAGACAGTATTTGTAGCCTGCTGATGTTGGTAGTGGTTCAACTATGTCAGTGTGTATGTGTTGAAAGCGTTTCGTTGGCTGGATGAAGTTTCCGATTGGTGTGTTGATATGTCTTGTTATATATATATATATATATATATATATATATATATATATATATGTATACTTTGCTTCGTTGACAGTTTATGCATGCTTGTGCCCATTTTCTGTAATCTTGTTAGATGTGTGGCCAGACGTATCTTTGCATGACGAGTTTGGCTGATGCTTTGATTCCCGGGTGTGCCAGGCCATGCAGGGATTGGAAAGCCTGCCATCTGAGTGACCTAAACACGTACGGGCGTGTAATTGGTGCGACTGTGTCGCAATATATTTTGGTTGTTGATCCAGGAATTGGCATTTGGTTGAGTAGTAGACCGTTATTGGCTGTTAATATTTCTTTGATTTCGCTGTTCTTTTCCTGCTTTTGAGCTAGAATTTCTAGATCAATTGCTTTGTGGATGGCTTCGACTCTAGACAGCATGTCTGCTACCATGTTGTCTTTTCCTTTTATGTATCGGATGTCAGTGTTGAATTGACCGATGTATTCCAAATATCGTGCTTGTCTTGGTGAGCTCCGTAAAGGATCTTGGTTGAAAGCGAAGATCAGCAGTTTATGGTCTGTGTATATTGTGAATGTTCTTCCTTCGAGTATGTGTCTGTAGTGTTTCACAGCTGTGTATATGGCCAGCAACTCTCTATCGTATGGACTATACTTTTTCTGGGCTGCGCTGAGTTTTTTACTAAGAAATGCTAGTGGTTGTCATTCTTGTTTCGTTTGCTGTTATAACACGGCCCCTATAGCCGTGTCCGATGCATCCGTTGTTACGGTAAAATTTGCGGTTGGATCTGGATGTGCCAGTAATGTTGCTCGTGACAGGCTTTCCTTGCAATTACTGAATGCTTGTTCGGATTCTGGTGTCCATTATATTAACGTCTTCCCTTTTGTCTTTGGCCCCTTTAGCATCTCGTTAAGTTCTGCTTGGTCTTTGATTGCTCCTGGAATGAACCTTCTATAGAAATTGATAGTTCCCAAGAACTGTCGTAGCTACTTTGCATTTGTAGGTTTCGTAAAACTTTTAATGGCTTCGATTTTCTCTGGTAATGGTTTTGTGCCTTGCTCTGATACTAGATAACCGAGGAATTTGATCTCTTTAGCTCCGAAGACACATTTGGCTGGGTTGATTCTTATGCCATATGCATCCAATCGGCTGAATAATTGTCGTAGATGTTCTTCATGTTCTTTCTTGCTTGTTAATGCTACCAGGATATCGTCAATATAGGCGTAACAAAAGTCTAATCCGTGTAAAACTTTGTTAATGAACCTTTGAAAGATTTGAGCGGCGTTGCTAAGTCCGAACGGCATATACAAGAATTAAAATAGCCCAAATGGAGTTGTGATCGCTGTTTTTGGTATATCTTCCTGTAGTACTGGTATCTGATTATACGCTCGTATCAGATTGAGTCTTGAAAAGACTGTTTTCTGATGTAATGTTTGTGCGAAGTCTTTTATGTGTGGTATCGAATATCTGTCAGGTATCGTTCTTGAATTTAATCTCCGATAGTCTCCGCAAGGATGCCATGCGTCTCCATTTTTGTGCACCATGTGTAGTGGTGATGACCAAGGGCTTTTGGATGGTTGAATTATGCCCTCTTGTAGTAGCATGTCGAATTTTGCTCGGGCAGCTTGTAGCTTCTCTGGTGATAGTCTATGTGGGCGACTTGCCTCCGATTGTCCGGGTGTTGTTTTGATGTGATGTTTGGTGTTGTGTTTTACTGCCGTCTTTGGGCTTGTTGGTTGTGTGATACTTGGGAATTCTTCTATGATAGCTCGTTTCTCCCATTATACTGTCTTTATTAAAGGGATGCTGCTGTTGCTTCTTGATCCTAGTGTTGACAACCCTGTTTTTCCATCTAATAGTTTCTGCTTCTTTACGTCTGGTAGCAGGTGATAGTACGACAAGAAATCTGATTCAATAATAGGTTGTGTCACGTTGGCGACTATGAAGCGCCACGAAAAGACTCGCCTTAATCCGAAATTTGGTCGTATTGTGATGAAGCCATAAGTTATTATCTTGGAGCCGTTTGCCGCATGAGTTCGTATGGTTCTGCTTTTCTTTTATCTTGCATCCTTGTATATGGAAATACGCTAACATCAAAGCCGGTGTCGATGAGGTATCTTATTCCTGTTGTGCGGTCAGTATTTATGTATAGGCGGCTCGTTCGTGGGCTGGTGTCATCGGCCGCCATCAATGATTGCCCTTTGTGTTTTTTATAATTACATGGTTGTGTGCACTTGCGTGCTTCTTCCCCGAAACGTCTGTGGTAATAGCATGTGCCTTTCTGTTCGGGTGTCTTGTTGCGTGACCTGCTTTGCGAGCGGTCTCGTGTACGATTTCTTGCGCGTTTTCGTCTGGGAGCCTTGGCCCAGCTCGTAACTTGCGCGGTGAGTGCTGCGACTTGTTTAGTCAGTGCATCTATTTGTTCTGCCCATGATTGTGGTGTTGCCGTTGTGTCTGGTTGTGACGTGGCTAGTACTAACGCTCTATTATTGACTTCATGTATTCGGTCCGCTTGTTCTGCTACATCTTGTAGATCGTTGCCGGTTTGTGATGCTAGTATGGCCTAAGTTTGTGGCGGTAATCGACCTAGTCACAATGTTCAAAGTAGCTCATCCGAGACTGCGGCGCCCGCTAAGGTGCTAAATGCCTGTGGAATTGTGACGGTTTTCTATCACCAATTTTCTCGTGTTCCAGTAATTGTCTTATTCGTTCTTGAGAGTCCGATAATCGTTGTACCAGAGCTGTTTTGATAGCTTTATATTTGTCTGTTGAAGGTGCATACACTAAATATTTAAGATCTGAATATGAATACCGGCCATAGAAATATATTAAAAAGTAACGATGAAAGTAACAGGTCAGTTTCGTTACTCGTTACGAAAGAAAATGTAACGCCGTTACTTTTTCGTTACAGATAGAGAAAAGTAACGGCGTTACCAAATCGTTACCAAAAAAAGTAACTGTAACGGTAACGGCGTTACAAGTAACGCGTTACTTTTTAACCCTGTTTATTATATACATTTAGGTTAAGTTTGTTACATCCATACCGGCATATGTATAGAAATAACGCGTTCACTATTGCACATGCACAGAAAAAGATACTTTGTACATACCACGGTCTTACATACAGGTCTGGAAACGAAGGTGGTGGGGGTGGTCGGCTTAACGTCCGCGAATTAGTTTGGCAAGGGCGGCGCTGCGAGTTAACGATATATATATATATATATATATGTATGATATACAAAACCGTGTGGTATTAATTATAATCACACGTGGTATTAATATCAGTTATGTGAGGTACTTCTTCTTCTTTATTTATTGGCACGGAACAGACAGACTACTGTTCATACCACGTTCATACTGCCAGGTTATGTGAGGTATTCTAACCAGGTATCATAACCAAAAGCGACGCGTAGTGGCGGCCGGAGACATGAAATTCATGACGCTAAGGCGACTACCCCCACCATCAAATATTGGCTTCGTTTCCAGACCTGTATGTAAGACCGTGGTACATACTTTCTGCGGTCATTTTACTGTCACGTCTGGGTGACCTTTTTTCTCACTATATTCGATTAGTAAGAGAAAGGAAACTCTATTTTTGAAGGGCAACCTGCTTACACTAGTTATACCCTAGGGACGCCGAGAGCAAGGACTGTGGTGATCTAGAGGAGTGAAGTGAGGCTGGAGTGGTAGTTATTTACTAGAAATTTTACTAGAATTATACGTACCTGTATATGTGCGTGTGTAAATGCTAATATGCGTTTCAGGGGTTTAGAGATTTTCTAAAAGAGTGATTAATTGATCTATATCCAAATATCCGTCAAAATAGTTGTCAATCAGTCCACGTATTATTGTAAAAATTATATCAGGTTCATTAGCTACTATAACATTAATTTCTTCGTCAGATATAAAGGTTTCATCTGTAATTTACAGAATACTTATAAATTTGTCTTTGAGTGTATTAAATAATCAATCATTATCAAAGTTTATAAGTATACCGTAAAGGTGTGAAGTGTAATTGATCAATTAAGAATCTAGGTATTGGGCGTATTCATCTATGTGAAGATACTCTTCATTGGATACTTGTGATATTAACTGAGATATTAAATCTTCCTGCAAAAGTTTTATTTGATTATGTTTGTTTAAGGTTTCCCTTTGATAAGTTATATTTTGATATAATTCTTCGAATGCTATCAATTCTGGTGAATATGGTTTTAAGCCATTAGGCTCATCTAATATTGGTAATTTAACTTTAGAATTATCGATGATTTCAGATTGGGCTTAGTTTCTAAATTAAATATTTTCTGAGGGGAACCAGTAGATGTCTCAGATTGAGATGTAGTTGTCAAAGAGATTTTTTCAGTAGACTCAACGTGAGACAGAGTTTTGAATGCCTGCCGCTTGAGCCAACATGAATGCGAAACGACGCGACTAGCGTGCGTCTTTTTACCGGCTCTATATTTTCGCTTCTTTTGAAGTTTGCTTGTAGTTTGTTTGTATGCCGGATTAACCATCTACAAGAAAGTATGTAATTGGATGATGAGATTAGATAAATGTGATACGATTATATAATTAAAGATTCGAGTAATAATTACTAGAATTTAAAAGAAAATCCTAAGTACAAAACTTAAATTATTAAAGTTAACTGATCAAGAGAATTTAATTAAGAGCTAAGATACTCGTTAATAATCTAGAGACAAAATGTATTCTTGAGCTTATTTACTATCATGCAATTATTAAAATAAATTGAAGATTAAAACTTGTTAAGGAGTTACGGAATTCTATACTTCATGGAACAAGAATGTCTATTAATTGGAGAGATAGATAAGGGTTCTTTTTATAGAAAACATAGTATCGATACTAAAATTATATTTTTATGTAGTTCTAGTTTTCTAAGTTTAAAAGGAAAGATTAAGAATGGAAGATGTCAAGTCGGAGCATAACGTAGGATGCTCGACGACAGGGGAAAATTATACTGGATGTTAAATTTATGCGGAACGAATCCTAGCACAGCATAGAGTGCTCGGTTGATTTTACGAATCTTAGCACAGCATAGGGTGCTTAGATTTTATCAATCCTAGCATATCATAGGATGCTCGGTTGATTTTATCAATCCTAGCATAGCACAGGATGCTTGGTTGATAATGTAATTTTAAATGGAAGGATAGAAGTATTTGTCGATCGGGTACAACGTAGGGTGCTTGATAACAAATGAATTTCAAGGAATTTGTATGGATTGACGCCTAGGGCACGACAAGGGTGCACGGCGACGAGGTGATGGAGGAATGGATGATGTCAGAATGACAACAACAGTATTGTTTCTATGCAAAGATCTAAGTATTATTTAGTATTGATACTTTATTTCATAATAAAGGAATTTCAATTTTACGGATAATGGCAAGATTGTAAGGATATGTAACTTAGGATGACTGTCAGCTACGTGCCAGCACTTGACAGAGAAGTTTCTTTATTATACAAGGAATAATATTATCGCTAAAAGCATGCAAGATGCTGAGCGACGATGGAAATAAGAAATAAGGTTGAATGGTAAATGGTTGTCAGTCAATTATAGATTTCTAATCTTCGCAGAGGTACGGGTATTCTGAGTTAGAAGAAATCTTAATTACTTACCATATAGTCTCTGCAACCCTTAGCTGTCCAAAATCGTTATGTGCACAAAGTCTTTTATTCGAACTATACTTTACATAAGACTTGGACTTAATAAATCTAAGACTGACAATTAAGCTTCGCGATGGAATGTAATGAACTTGATGGAATGAACACAAATGAATTGATGAGATGTGGTTGAGAGATGATTTAGAAGTGCTCAAGAAATGGATTAATGGTGCTATGCGACTAATGATTTAATAATAATGCTCGCTCGCGCCTCGATCGGCAATTTATCCCAGCCAGAACGCTGATGTCGATTCGACATCTAACCGACGTCGAAGAAATTTAGGTTACGTCTAATCTAAGTGCACGTCTAGAAATATGACAATTTAGACGTCTCCTGCTCTGAGTATTTTTAGAATTTATTTGTGATATATTGAGCATCGGAAGAGAATTTTCCATAAAATTTCTGGATCTTTTTTGTGGACTGCTAGAAGAGTCTTCCTAAACATGTATTCAATGTTGAGTCAATGTCTAATGCTCATACAGCACAGAATATTGCAATTACATTGCAGCAATGTTACAAACTTGCAAGTTGTAATGTAATATTGTAGAGACATTATAAGAACATGTAACTGTAATATTTCATGAGAAATGTTATAGCAACATTCCAAAAACATTACAAAAAACAGTATTCAGGGAGCCTATTACGGTTTTTGAAACGAGATGAAAATTACAAAAGTGAGGAAATTTACTAGAGAATCTACAATTTTATTTGTCGAAATCTAGTCAATCTGTTCACTTTTGTAATTTTCACCTCATTTCAAGAACCGTTGTGCAATAAAGGGAGCGGCGCTCGCCGGGGATCGGGTGTCGGAGTGCGAGTGAGGGATAAAATCAACGAGGCGGTGGAGTCAGTGTGAAAGTGAGATTTTAATTTACCACAGATTACAAACAGTTGGCCCCGGAGACTATAACCGAGCGATTTCCGATCTGTGCGGGCACGAAGTAAGAGTGGTGCGAAAAAAAACGTTCTACGAAAGACAGTGCTAGTGCTTCTACAGTTTATTGCGAAGTGCGCCGGCCGCTTTCCGACGGGTCTATTTTATTCTGTCGACCTTCCAGAAGATTCCCGACAGTGAGAAATCACTTTTGATCTCGAGACAAAAGAGAGTGATATCACAAAGGGAATCTACTAGAAAGTCGGAGGACAGATTTGTTTTGTTATTGGAAAGCGGCAGTTGCTTAGGCTCGAATTTGAGCGGCGGCCGTATTGCGGCAGCGTGATTCGCGAAGCGAGACGGCTCGAGCGGCGCGAGCGGCTGTCGATATCGACGCGCGATTCGCGGAGCGCGCCCGCTGACTAGCGGCGCCAAACACGAACTCTTAATCAGGCAAATACCACTAATAATACTTCCTTTTTTTCGTAATTACTTGCCCAGTCGTGGATACGCATTGTATGCGGTATAGCAAGCCTCTTCCTATCACAATTGAATTTCCAACAACCGTAATAGGCCCCCAGTAGTCGCTAGTTCGTTTGTTTACCGCTATGCGACGCGCGGTGCACTATCTATCTCGTATTTAAGTTTTAGTCATGAGAATTATATAAAGCTTGCAAAAAGCGAATATTAAAATTAAAGGTGTCGTAACTATTTCTATCAGTTTAATTTTTTTGATACGATCCCAATACAAGGAATTCAGGTATTGAACTGATTGTTCAGAAATCGAACAGATAAATGTCCGAATGAGTAAAAATCGCCCGTTTATTGTACTACTTAGACTGTAAAGTCTAATTTCCATATAAATAAAATTTTTAATTTTATTAAATAAAGTATTTAAATTTTATTATTTTATTATTTAATTTTTATTATTTAATTACATTGGACTATGTGTTTTTGTCATATACATATGTATACATACAGGGTGTTCAAAAAGTCCCGGACCGGTTGAATAACTTGTAAAGTAGGCGTCGCACTGGAAAATGGCCTAGATAAAAGTTGTAGGAAATATCCCTGGCTATCTGATGGTGACCTTGGCTGTAACTTTGGCCTTGACCTTCAAGGTCATTTGAAGGTCAAATCGATTTTTTTAAATGGAACGCCATATTTTTCAATGCATATTCTTGTAGCTTATCTCGAGAGCTTTCCAAAACACTATAATGAGTTATTTTTTCATTAAGTACTTTTCGAGTTATAAGGCTTGAAGTTTACAGTATTTTGACATAAAATACAAAATATCGTGTAATACATTCAGTTTTCGATAATCTTACCTTAATACTTTTATTCACAGAATAATGAGACCAATCAATTGGTGTAAAAAAACACATAGTTGCTTTAAAAAAAAGTATGCAGCTGCATGTTGCAAATTACATACTTTTTCTTAATAGCAACTGTGTTTTTTTTACACCAATTAATTGGTCTCATGATTCTATGCATAAAAGTATTAAGGTAAGATTACCGAAAACTGAATATTTTACAAGATATTTTGTATTTTATGTCAAAATACTGTAAACTTCAAGCCTTATAACTCGAAAAGTACTTAATGAAAAAATAACTCATTATAGTGTTTTGGAAAGCTCTCGAGATAAGCTACAAGAATATGCATTGAAAAATAGAGGGTTCCATTTAAAAAAATCGATTTGACCTTCAAATGACCTTGAAGGTCAAGGCCAAAGTTACAGCCAAGGTCACCATCAGATAGCCAGGGATTATTTCCTACAACTTTTATCTAGGCCATTTTTCAGTGCGACGCCTACTTTACAAGTTATTCAACCGGTCCGGGACTTTTGAACACCCTGTATATTATATATATATATATATATACAGGGTGACCCATTTTAACTTAGGCAGCCAAATAACTTCGATAAATAAGCACACTACGAAAAAATGTTTAGAGTCAAAATTTTGTCATTTCGAGGGGACGTACAATGACGTTAAAATGAGCCCCCCCACCCCTCCCCCTGGGCGGTGAGGGGGGGCAAGTTTGAAATCTTAAATAGGAACCCCTTTTTTCATTACATATTCTTGCAGCTTATCTCGAGAGCTTTCCAAAACACTATAATTAAGTTATTTTTCATTGAGTACTTTTCGAGTTATAAGGCTTGAAATTTTACAGTATTTTGACATAAAATACAAATATCGTGTAAATCATTCAGTTTTCGGTAACCTTACCTTAATACTTTTATGCA